>JAQGAY010000194.1:0-39460 GCA_034698085.1 Polydesmus angustus | reverse complement strand
TGTATTGTACACGCGAAGCCATCAAACCATCCCTACACCCTAAACCCTCTTACACTAGAATATTATAACCACCCTTACTGTATATGCGGCTCTTAACGCTTATCACCATTCCAATATTTTGCAGACGTTTACGACTAAAAATTTCACAATTTTCCCCCCAAACTTTCAATTCGACATTTTTACATACCGTACTGAAGTTAGAAAAATCTCAATACAACGAAATTCAGAAATACAAATCATTTTCTTAAAACTTCATTACTTATACAGAAAATTTCATATTTGTAATTGAAAAGTTTTGTATGCTAAATCAGAACTTTAAAAAAAATAATTTCGCAGTACCAAAAATTTCATTTCCCCCCAAAAATATAGGGTGTTCGTTGGATGACGTTAGTTTTGATACATGAATTAATCAGTCAAATTTTAATGAAAATGAATTAATTTTTAAAAAGTTTCATTAATTAACACCTCCCATTTAATAATAAAAAACAAATTTTAGAATATGACCTCTACAACTGAGTCGGCACGTGTTAATGCGCTCGAGGAAATTTCCGTTCATCCTATGTAGTCGCATTCTCAAATAAATCTTCGCTGTACCGAACGTTTCGTTATAATAAAAACATTCGTTGCATCGACATTTCACCGTACACAAAAAAAAAATTGCTAAAGAAAAGGGTGAAAAAGAAAAAAAAGTACCATTACTCTTAAGTACAGCATTTCCCGCCCTTTTCAAGCGAAAAACTCAAAACACCTCATAACATCCAAGAAAATTTTTCTAGCAAAATGGTGAAAAGACGAAGCAAAAAAAAAACAAGGCAGAAAAACATCTCGCTTGATCTTTTTCCAATTTTCTCCTACGGTTGGTTCCCAAACACAGGCGGGTACACACGCGGAGTCGAGACACGTGTATGACAGCTCCTTCCCTACCCTACCCTACCCACAACCATCACCGGCTCTATTTATACAAGTCATAAGCAAAAACCGCCGCCATTCCACGTCTTTACGTCTAATAAAGATCGACTGTGCGAGTTGCTAAAGCGAAGGAAATACTGTACACTGTATATATACATTTTTTTTCTTATCCCCATTCCTTGGGAAACAATATTTTTGTGTATCGAGAGAAGCGAAAAAAATATATATTTATACCACCTGCCAATGCGTCTACTTCATCGCGGATATGTGAAGTGTGGCAGAAAATAAGAGCAGAAAAAAATAGAGCAACATCAAAAAAAAAAAAAAAAAAATCTCCATCCACAAAAAAATCTCGCACTAAAAAAAGGAAATCGAGCGAATAATAAAATTCGCTAAACTTGAAAACTTTCAAAATAAAAAATATATATATACTGTATACAGTATAGGTATATGTTATTTATATAAATAAATAAAAATATATATATTCAACGTGAAAACGTAAACTGAAGAGAACTCTCGTGTAGTATTTTTCTATTTTTACGGAGTAAAATGCGTTTCAAGATTACGCATCGCACTTACAATCATTCCAATAACATAATAATTACACTTCAAATTTAGGTTAAGAGTTGCTATTCATACCGCTATTAAACGGTTTTCTTCTATATATTTTAGAAAATCAAAATATTGCATTTATTGGAGCACACCGCAAGTGAAACGAACTGTATTTTACGAACTGTAAAACATTTCTATAATAATAATTATTGTTAGCCAAAAGCTCAAATTTGAATGAGCTACTGTACGTTGTTGGCACTAATTTTTTTTTTTTTTTTTTTGAGAAGTTTTTTTGAGAAAATTTCTTCTGACAAAATTTTTTTTCGAGAAAATTTTTCTGACAAAATTTTTTTTGAGAAAAATTTTTTCTGACAAAATTTTTTTTGAGAAAAATTTTTTCTGACAAAATTTTTTTTGAGAAAAATTTTTTTTGGCAAAATTTTTTTAAGAAAAAATTTTTTTTTTGACAAAATTTCTTCTGACAAAATTTTTTTTAAGGAAAATTTTTTTTTGTCAAAATTTTTTTTGAGAAAAAATTTTTTTTGACAAAATTTTTTTGAGAAAAATTTTTTTTGACAAAAAATTTTTTAAGAAAATTTATTCTAACAAAATTTTTTTTAAGAAAATTTCTTCTGACAAAAAATTTTTTTAAGAAAAATTTTTTTCGACAAAAATTTTTTTTGAGAAAATTTAGCCCTTCCATCTATTTCATTCTACAATGTTGTTGCCAGGTAACGTACTAAAAATATTCTCCAAAAATTAAAAAATTTTATTAATGCGGAATAGCGTTAAAAAGTATTTTCATAAAAATTAATACATTTTTACTAATTATTCATAGATTAATGAGATAAATAAATGACTGATTTTCACGTTTAATAATGAATATCCTCTGCGGAAATATCTCTATTCGCATTAATTAAGGAAGAGTAACTCAATGAGTGAATCAGAGATAAATATGGCTTCCCGCTTTTCATTAATTAATAGATAATTATAGTCTGAAAATTAATCAGAAAAATAAGATGTTAATCAAATGCATTTTCTACAACAATAATTATTCGTGTAACTCACTACTGTAATAAAAAATTTTTTCCAACTAAAAATAAGTAACTTTAATAGCAAATTGATGTCGCACATCTAGTTTAGGTATTATGCATAAAGGCCAAGCGAAGTTAATAAATCAAATTTTGATCATATTCATTTTGCTTTTTTACGCAATTTAATCTATTTTAACCGAGTCTAACGTAATTATTTAAGCAGTTAAAAATGTGTAATTCATTTTAATTGCACGGTAACCTAATACTGTTTTTACACGTGGGGATACGTTCCTAAAAAACACGTGTAAAAAAAGTAATGGGGGAATTCTGTGATATTATATAATGGCTACCGAAAAATACATACAGTATTATCAAATTATAATTAATACATAAATAAAGGCATGAAAAATTTGAAAAATTCTCAAAATAGAAAAAAAAAATATTTTTGAAATTACAGGTAGTTAAAAAACCGGTGTTATTTCAAAATTTCTCGCGTAAAAAGAGTATGAAATTTTATTTTTAAACCGTGTTATTTCAAATTCGTGTATAAAAAATCCGTGTAAAAAGAGAATTAGGCGTATAATCAAATTACCAGTAACATAAAAATAATTTTAGCCTTAACATTCGCAACTCGTAAATAAATTATCACAAACTAATTAGCGTCGTAAACGGATGCGACGTAAAAAAAAATTCCAGATTTACCATCTTTAACAAAATCATCATCGAAAAAAAAAAAAAAAAAGAGATAATATTAAAATCAGCTGATGGATTATTCATAACCCCTTATCCCTCAACCAGTCCTATCCTCTCCTCCCGTCTCGTCTCCTACCCGCACATATTCAAGCTCTTAAAACCATGTTCCTCCACAAATCGATCGACTTTTAATGAAGAAGAAAAAAAAAAAAAAATTAGAAATAATAAAGCGAAAGAGAGGGAACGAGAGATGGAAAAGGAAAAAAAAAAATTCTGACGTAAATAAACCGACTTTTTATTCATTCGACGACTAATTTCACGCCTTATTAATACAAAGTTCTTAATCATTGACGTCGCTTTTACGCTTCAACGTCGAAGCGACATTTCCGCATTGAAAAATTGAAAGCGAAAGAAAAAGACTACATCCATCCATCTCTCTCGCGCGCTTTTATTTCAGCTAATCGTCTACTAAATTTCGCTCCCACTTTAAACATTACGAAATCAACTAATTTAATTTAGCATAATGCAAATTCGTTTCGCAAATTGCTTCGTATATCACTCCTTTCGCGCGGAGAGAGAGAGTCACTCTTTACCACCCTAAACTTACTCTATTTAAAAAGTCTTCTTCTCCTCGTGAATCAAATTACAAAACCTTTGCCGCGCCATTCGTCATCCACTCCCGCAACTCCAACAAAATCAGCGGCGGATTTACAAATTTTTTGCCCTGAGGAAAAATGTTTTGGCCGCCCCTAGAAACATTATATTGTGGGAATATTAAAGGGACGAATTTGCGAGCCGCGAAACTTTTTTAATTTCTTTGCAAAATTTCTTTTATTTTCTTGCAAATTTTTTTTTTTTGATTTTTGATTTTTTTGAGTTCTGCTAAATTTTTTTGTTTTTTTTTCAAAATTTTTTTGATTTTTTTGGAAAAATTTTTTTGATTTTGCGATTATTTGCGATTTTTTTTTTTTTTTTTTTGAATTTTGCGAAACTTTTTTGACTTTTTTGCGAAATTTTGTTTGATTTTTGCGGATTTTTTTTTTGATTTTTTTGCGAAAACTTTAATTTTTTTGCGAAATTTTTTTCATTTTTTCGCAAAATGTTTTTGATTTTTTTTGCGAAATATTTTCAATTTTTTCGCCAAACGTTTTTGATTTTTTTTTGCGAAATTTTTTTGATTTTTGCAAAATTTTTTTGATTATTTTGCGAAAATTTGTTTTTGCGAAATTTTTTTGATTTTTTTTGCAAAATTTTTTTGATTTTTTTTGCAAAATTTTTTTGATTTTTTTGTGAATTTTTTTTGTGAATTTTTTCGCAAAATGTTTTTGATTTTTTTGCGAAATTTTTTAAATTTTTTCGCAAAATGTTTTTGTTTTTTATTGCGAATCTTTTTTCCGAAAAGTTATTTGATTTTTGCAAACAAATTTTGATTTTCTTGCGAAATTTTTTTGATTTTTTTTGCGAAAGTTTTTTTTGTAATTTTTATTTGTTTGCGCTCTTGGCTGCCCCTAAATATGTGCCGCGCTGAGGCCCTGGCCTCACTTGGTCTATTTAGAAATCCGCTTCTGACTAAATGCACGTGTGCAACAACCGGAACGCTATACAGAAGTCTGACAATTCACATGCGCAAAAGTCGTCGCGCAGCATCATCCCTTTTTTCCCGAGAAAAAGATTTATCTAATTCTTTCAGCTTCTTCGCTTAAGCTCAATTGCAATAATTGCGTTTTGCTCAAAAAATTATTCTCGGGTTTTATCGCCATTACGCACAAATCGTTCTTCTTCTTCAGAAAGAAAAATAAAGCTCACATTTTCCCACCGATTTATTTGTACGCGGCGCAAAAATCTCATTATTTCAACCGTCATAAATCATTTCAATCGCCGAGTTTGCACGTGCAAAAATGTCAAGCGTTAATTTTCAATTGCCAAAATTAAGCTCCTCCTTTTCAATCCTAGCTGCTCATTTGTGGAGAGAGGAGTGGAGTGCGCGCGCGAGAGTTCATATTTGCACGCGCGATGGCGCCGAGTGATAATTTGCTCGAGGGCAATTAAAGCTCGGGCAAAATTTACGATCCTAATTACCGATATTTGTTCAACACGCTACGATAAACTTTTATTGGTAACACGGGAACACGTGTGATGACGCAAAAATACAATAGAAAAAAGAGTGAGAGATAGAGAGAAAAAAAAGTTGGCGGGAGATATTTTCGTCAATTATTGTTAGACGTCATTCTGGATTCTGACAAAAAAACAAACAAAAAAAAAGATAATTTAAAATAATTTTGAAAAAAAAAAAAAAAAAATTCAAAAATACTTTTTCAAAACTCGAAAGAGTTCAAAACAAAACATCATCAATTTTGACGATGCGAACCTGCGCGTACCGGTAGTTCGTAAAAAAAAATATTTAGCCCATTTTTTGGTAAAAAAAAATATTTAGCCCATTTTTTGGTGAGAAAAAGAAATTTAGCCCATTTTTTGGTATAAAAAAAAAATTTAACCCATTTTTTGCTATTAAAAAAAAAGTTAGCCCATTTTTTGATATAAAAAAATTTAGCCCATTTTTTGGTATAAAAAAAATTAGTCCATTTTTTGGTATAAAAAAAATTTTGTCCTTTTTTTTGGTGAAAAACAGAGCTTTAGCCCATTTTTTGGTGAGAAAAAGAAAAGTGGCTCCTTTTTTTTAATGAAAAAGAACAAATTTAGCTCTTTTTTTTGATGAAAAAGAACAAATTTAGCTCATTTTTTGTTTAAAAATAAAAAGTTTAGCCCATTTTTTTGTTTAAAAATAAGAAATTTAGCCCATTTTTTTTATTTAAAAATAAGAAATTTAGCCCATTTTTTTTATTTAAAAATAAGAAATTTAGCCCATTTTTTGGTTTTAAAAAAAAACAAATTTAGCTCATTTTTTGTTGAAAAAGTAGAAATTTAGCCCATTTTTTTTTTTTTTTTTTTTTGGCAAAATAAATTCTAAAAACTTGTTTCAATTTTTTCTAAGCCAGTGCCCCCCTGAACAAACAAAACGCCCCCCTGGTGGGGCGTACACCATACGTTGAGAAACCATGTTTTAAAGTGTATATTTGAACGTGAAATTGCGAGTAGTGTGTAAATGCGTTGTAAAGAAACAGTGTAATTTAAATGCCTCTTCGTCTTTAACATCTTTTTTTGTATTGAAAGCCTTAGTAACGGAAAGATTAAAAAATAGTCCCTATTTTTTTTTTTCTTCTTCTTCTCTAATTTTGTTTTGCAGTTTGAGAAGAGAGAGAGTGAGAGGGAGAGAGTGAGTGGTATCGAAGAGAACGCCATTCATTTGGCCTAATTACTGAATTTTATGATCGATCTTATCGCGGAGGTTGTATCCGGAGTTGCGCACGCAGCCTGCTGCTTTCCAATTAGTCGAAAAGCTAAAATCGATAAATTAAAGACATAAAGATAAGTCGGGGGAAAAAAAGAAATGTGCCACTCGCGCCCATACAACCCCATAGCTCTACATTTTACATCCGTTTAGAAATGATCGGTTCAAATTTTTATGGACTTAATACCAAACTCAATAATTATTATTTAAACTAAAAAAAAAAAAAAATTAATAAGACATTAAAAAAGCATCATGCGCGTACCGAAAGGTTTTGTAAATGAAAAGGATGCAAAACACCGAATTAAATTATCTGTCTTTAAAATGGAGACCGGAAATTTAGAATTAGGTCTCATTTCTTTGGTCTAAATTCTCAAAATTCGTATTCCATAATCAATCAAAAATCCCTATTTCAAAGTAAATAAACTTTTAAAAAGTCAAATCTTAATCCCAGATGAACGTCTTTTTTTTGTAGCACTGTTTCGATTTACGGCCTAAAATGTTTCATTCTAACGGCCAAAAATAATAAAAAAAAAATTTTTTAAACGAAAAAATATCGATTAAAGGCGCATATTTTTTTAAAAATGCAGAAATTTATCGAAAAAACACATTTTGCATGATTGTCGAGAACAGAAATTAGCTTAAATTGGGAAAAAGTGTTGTTTTTATCATGTACGAGCGTAGTAAAAATTAGACGCTTTTATTTTGTCTCGTGTTTATTTTTTCTGTTTGAGCTTAATTAAATTTTTTGAATATTTTCCTAGTACAGTACATGCAATCATATTATAGTTAAATACGGTAGTAGGTAAAAAATGCAATTTTCATTGAAAATTTGGCATTTTTTAATATTTCTTTTTTAACGAAATTGGAACCGATCCTCTAGAGTTTACAAAAATTTCTATGGAAAAAAAAAAAAAAAATGATTCGCTTTACGTCCGACTTTTCGGGAACCAATCTAGGCCGTATTTCGAGGTATGGATGTACCTAAATTTAACAGCAAAACTAGCTGAAATAAAGTTCTATTCTTAAACTTATTCGGAACTAAAATCTCTTTTAAAAGTAAAATCTGAACACCCCTCATTTTCATCCAGCAAAATGCTTATGTTGCAGCATGTGTTGAAGCCGAAAAGAATAATAATTTTAAACGCGAAATAGAACAATTCAATGTTAAAAAAAAAAGTCATTAAAATCATGTGCCATTCAAATATTGAGATTATTAAAAAAAAATAGTGTACTAATGCAGTTCCTCAAACAAGAATCCTTATACTAAAAAACATATTAACTATAAATTTAATTACAAATTTTTTTAAAAAAAAAAAAGATTAAATTTCAGATACCGGTAACAGAAGAAAAAAAAACCTCACTTTTAACAAATCATAATAATAATAATAGCAATAACAACAAATCTTGATTCTTATAAGTCTAAGCAATTTATTATCCAAAACAATCTCTATTCAAAAATAAGAATCCCTACGCCATAAATAATTTTTTTTTTTTTTTTGCTGTTCTTCGACCAAAACAAAAATACCTAATTCCCAAAACAAAAATAAAACTTATCGTAAACAACAATCCCTACTCAAAAACAGAATGCCTAATTGACTATTACGAGCTAAAAAAAAATCTTTTAACGTAATATACTCAGAAATCTCTACCGTATTTCCAAATAAAATATACCGGAATCCGATCGAACAAATACACATAAATTTCAAGTCCGTACGAAAAACATAACGATTTCGTCTGGAACCAAAAACGTGTAGGCCTATCGCATGGAACGCCTCCAGATGAATTTGAAGCAATTAAATCAATAGGTCATTCATCTCTTAAGTATCCGCGTGTCCTCGCTGAATTTATACATCTCTCCCCGCACTTCTTCGCTACCGTTCGCCGTACTATTTCTAGTATAATAATCCAAGATAATAATCTTTAAAAGTATTTATCTGCCTAATTATGCGAAAACACATTCGAGTGGTAGACGTTATTAGCGTCTATCTGACGCGGAGAAAACGCTCTCGGCTTGTAATTGCCGATCGCTCATTTGGGAAACTCAGGAGAGATGTAGTGCGCAGGCGTAACAAGTACTATCTTATCGAATTAAGAGATTTTATTATATCGTCCCCCCAACCCCCGAAACCCTCTCTATTCCAAAGCTGAAGAAGATTTTGAAACGAGAATTGGGATTTTTATGAAGCTCCGACGTTATAAATGAATAAACGACGAAAGAAAGAAGTCAATAAGCCCCGCCCATCTCAAAATCAACGACGGAAAACATGGAAGAAGAAAAAAAAGTTTTTCCCGAAAATTCTTTAATGTATCGACACTTGCCGGAAGCGAAATGTGTTGCGAGTTTTATGTCTTCTGCAGAAACACAACTATCGTTTAAAAATTTTATTCAAGAATAAAAAAAATAAAATTTTTAAACCAGATTAAAAAAAAAACACACGAGCATAATAATAATCATAATTCTCCGACTTTTTTTTTTGTATATTATTAAATATGCATACGCAGCACTAGGAGGCTTAATTTATTATAATATGTACGTTCTTTCACCGTCTCCATCCTTCTGGCTCCAAGTAAACAACACAAAAAAAAAAAAATATGCTGCTTCGAAATTGAAATGAAACTCGATTTCCTTTTTTTTTTTTTTTTTTGCAGGTAAATAGGATAGAAAACGATAAATTAGTAAAATACTCAATTGTATTTCGTATGTTCGTATGTTTGCGTGGTTTTTTTTTTTTTTCTAAAATCGACATGCAAAATGTAGGTTAGCATTTGTTACAGGGTGGTTCAACATTTCTTAACCCAAACATTTTTAATTCCAAAAAAAAAAAAAAAAAAAAAAAAAATTATAATTTTTAACTTTTCGATGTTCCAAATTACATTCTAAATTATTTGTTGCGCTCATAAAGCTAAAATATCGAACAATGATCAACTGAAGCGATCCGGCTCACATACCACATAAAATTATAACCATGAATTTTTCTTTCGCATTTTGTATAATAAAAATAATTAATAAAAATCTCTATAAAAGTTTTATGAATTTTCATTTAAAATGAACATCGTCATTTCCTCTTATTAAAAAAAAAAACCCACCGAAACTTTTTCTCTTCATTTCCCCCAATCTCTTTTGAAATATTAATTATAAAAGCGTAAGAAACGGTGTAAATCTTATCATTATTTCAGCGTATTTTGCGCAGCTAGAGAATAAAAATAGGCGTGTCTTAAGATTTGAAACGCGTCATTTCCAGTACAACAATAGACTCGCATCCGAGCTATTACTTAAATCATTAAGAAGTAATTCAAGTACATGTACTGTACCCTCGTTCATTTCGTTCCTTTCGTTAAACAAGCACTAATATACCGTACAATTCTACTAGCGTCGAAACATTCACTTCTTCCGCTTCGAACGTAACAAGCATAACGTTACGTTCCGTCACCGACCGCAACAAAAATGTCAGTAGAACGAAGTTGAAAAACCAAAACGAATATGCGCGCTATTCTCCCTGAAAGTATAGTGTGTCCGTAAATATACGAAGCTTTTAAAAAGCGAATAAATCAGTCAAATTTTAATGAAAATTAATTAATTTTTTAATATTTACATACAACAACACCTCCGATTTAATGATAAAAAACAATTTTTAGAATATGACCTCTACAACTGGGTCGGCACGCGTAAACGTGCTCAGGCGCTCACTTTGAAGGCTAAAGCTTTTTGCGGACTTGCAGCCTCCACCTGCCGACTGCATCTCGGCACGTGCCGGCATCTACCGTAGGATTAATCCAAAATTTTCTCAAATTTCCCTGAGCGCATTATTACGTGCCGACTCAGTTAAAGAGGTCACATTCTAAAAATTGTTTTTTATTATTAAATCGGAGGTGTTTTTGTATGTACATATAAAAAAAATAATTCATTTTCATCAAAATTTGATTTGTTTATTCGCTTTTTAAAAGCTTCGGATATTTCGAGAAATTACTGCATTAAATTTTGTAATAATACTATAGGGTGTTCGTTGGATGACGTTATTTTTGAAACATGAATAAATCAGCGAATTTTAATGGAAATGAATTACTTCTTCTATATTTACATTAATTAACACCTCCTATTTAATAATAAGAAAACAATTTTAGAATTAGACCTCTACAACTGAGTCGGCACGTGCAAAACGTGTTCACGCCCTCGCTTTGACGGCTAAAGTTTTTTCTTACTTCCAGCCTGCACCTGCCGACTGAATCTCCGCATGTGTCGGCATCTACCATAAGATTAATGCAAATTTAATCGAGCGCATGGACACGTGCCGACTCAATTGTAGAATTCTTTATTATTTAAAAAAATAATTCATTTTCATTAAAATGCGACTGTTTTATTCATGTTTCAAAACTAACGTCATCCAACGAACTCCCTATACATGAACCCAAGAAATTTCGTTGCATCGACATTTTTCTCCGTGCCAAACGCCCAACGTATATAATGTTATATAAAACAAAGAAGAAAAAAATTAAATTACGACGAGAAAAGTGTTCCAGCTAATGAATAATGAGAGGAAGAATTGTTTTCCATCTTTGAAACGCCACCCTCTCATAAAAAGCCCTACCACCCATACCTAAACTCCGGCTTAAGTATGTGCACACATCACATCGCGCACTCCATCAAATCACGTTTCATTTTTGGAAAAGTAAACAATGTGAAGAGTCTCGTCGTTCACGGGTACCCGAAACCGTCTCTCATTATTTTTTCCACTCCATCCAGCATCCATCGGAACTCCACTCTTTCTGTGTCCCCGTGCACGCGTATAATAGGCGCGAAGATTAAATCAGTGTCTATATGCATAACCTAATTGAAAGTACACACGTAGAAAATATTGTAAAATAAAAACGCGCCAACCGATAATATTATTTTTTTTTCTTTTTTAAAAAAAAACAATGACAAAAAAAAAATCCTCGACTTCGCTATTCGTCATCCGGAGAAATTTAAAATTTTATAAAAATAATACAGTAAAACCCGCTTATAGTGCGCCCCGTTTATAGTGCGATTTTTGCCCGGTCCCTTAGACAACCCCATTGGAGCATGTGTTAAAAATACGCGCTTAAAGTGCACCCGCTTATAGTGCTAACCCGCGTATAGTGCGACCATATTTGGGTCTCCATATACTAAAAGCCTGTATAATACACCCGCTTATAGTGCGCTCCACATAATTTTTTTTTTTTTTTAATTACCGGTATTTAAAATATAGGAATTTTAAAAATTGTGTACTTTCTGAGCATTTTTTTTTTTGTGTCAATTACAATATGCATGTACAGAAAAGCCAAAAATATTGGATAAAAAAAATATTTTCGAGTAAATATTTCATTTCACTAAGGAAATACTTATAATTACCCGGTACATTTTTAGCATTTCCCGAATATAGTGCGATCCAGCTTTTAGTGCGAATTTTTTTCGGTCCCTTAAATCGCACTATAAGCGGGTTTCACTGTATATCTCCGAAAAATGTGGGAAGAGAGGAAGTAGGTGAATGAGATTGCTCATTTTTTTTTTTTTTTTTTTTTTCATTTTCTAACATTTATTTTTTAGGTTTATTTCTCACGAGGCTTCAACCGGAAATGATTAATTTCGCATCTCTCTCGCACTCGTAGACACGTGGTGGCGCTATCATCTTTAATATTAGTTACGCACAAACACCTGGAAGAAGAAGAAAAACACACCGTCACCACCCAGATTCAAACTCCACCTACCCTTTTAATATTCTTATGCATCGAAATCGACCAACTAAAGAAATTAGTTTCTTCTCTTCTTTTTTTTTTCGGAAATAAAACACGGAAGAAGATGAAGAAGTAGTAAGAAGAAGAAGAAAAAAAGATAAGAAATTCGGCACGTACTTTTGCGAAACTAACGAAAAATGAGAAGAAAAAGAAAAAATGTGTAAGCCTATATTATAAAATCATAAAATGTTCCGGTGATGACAAATACAGGCACGAAAGATAAGAAAAAAAATAATAAACAAAATATACATATTCAGGTATATACAGTATGTATATAAAACGTGCACTTGTATTTATAAATTCAAATTAGAAATTAAAGATTGAGCTGTGTGTAAACAAAATACTGAAATTGAAACACTAATCGCGTTTAGTGCACTATACTAAATTTTTTTTTAGGCTAAGAAAGAAGAAATAGAAAAAAAAAAAGCAATACAATTTCAATTTATTTAATAATAATAAAATAAAACACCCACACGCAAAAATAAATACAGTCTGGGTATGTATAAATAAATGAAAACAATAAAATTAAATCGAAAATTGTTTTTGTATATATTTTCTATTTTTTCTTTTTTTTTTGTGCGCTAGAAAAATATTTAAATCAATTTATTTCTCGCGTCACTTATTGTTTTTTTTTTTTTTTTTTTGAAATACATATTTTTGTCTGTCTACACAGAACGAAAGCTAAAATCGCGTTAGAGTCAGTTTACATTTATGTTGATGAGATTTGAAAGAAACGCAGCATTTACATTCAAAATCTGATCAACGGAAATGAAACAAATATTATAACCCTTAATTTTTTTTAAAAAAAATAAATAATAATAATAAAACTAAAAATTGGCTTTTTTGATGAAAGCCTGACCGATTTTAATACTACAAATTGCAATTAAATATTTTTGCTTAGCAACACAGTATAATGTTAATTGTAGAATGCAAATCTAATGAATCAACTACCTTGAGGTTATTATAATTACAGTAAAACCCGCTTATAGTGCGATCCCGCACTTTTGTAAATTTTCCGGACAGATTTTTCTGGCCAATTACAGATTGTTTGTAAAAAAAAAAAAAAAAAAAAAACTAAAAAGAAAACTAAAAAACCTTATTTTTGAGTAAATCCTTCATTTCGATTAAAAAACACTTTAGATAAAATTTCTGCATTTCCCGGATATTGTGCGGTCCCGCTTAAAGTTCGAATTTTGTTCCGTTCCTTAAATCGCACTATAACCGGGTTTCACCGTACTAAGTAATTCCCTTAAATTAAAATTAATTCGCAAAATCTAGATTTAGAAAACAACGTGTGCGTGTGCCAATTTGGAAAAGTACGTTGCATTATAAAATTATCGTACTCGTAAATTGTTATGTAAACAAATGCTTTGGCTATCTAAACAAAATATTTATTATTCTACGTAAATTCTAAAATTCAAAACCAAAAAAATAATAAAAACAAAAAATTCTGCAGCGGAGTAGTAAACATTGCATCAGAATATCGAACTACAAAATTTAGAGATAAACATTCCCTCAAGTTCTCCCTGACCAATCCATCCCTCAGCGAATTCTTTCCCCCCTCTCTTTAATAATAAAAATAAATAAAAAAAAGAAAAATCTATCTCTTCACCCTCCAATAAGTATTCAAAATTGAGTCATATTTTAAGGCTTTTCGATATTAACTTTTTGCTTTCGTATTTAAAGCGTCATCTGTCTCGGAAAACACACGCGCACAGCTCGGCTTCCACCAAACATACGCTTTTTTTTTTTTCATCTACCTTTAATTTTTCTCCTTCACGTCGATTCCCCACTTCACATTCCACTCCCCAGCTATATTTCCCCAGCTATAATTCCACCCCGATGCACCATCCGAGGTTGCGGCGTTCCGTGTATATAAATAATATTAAGTTGGAAATTTAGTCGGTAACAGCTTTACAACCCGCTTTCTCTATCTTAATCCGACACGCCACTACACTCCTTCACTCAATTGAGAGATAGAGAAGAGTTTATTTATATATATATTTTTTTTTACGAGAAAGATTTTTTTTTTACGAGAAAGATTTTTTTTTTTAATATCAAAAGTCCGTCAAGTGACATAAGGCCGAGAGAGAAAGAAGCAAGGAGGCTTTTTGCGTCTTTATATTTAAGGAACTTAATTTCCCAACGGACGACGCTAAAAGAAAAGTGTGAAGAAATTGACTACGATAGCCCAACTTTCACCCAGCAAAACGTCCGTAAAATCCCGGCTCGACGGAAAGAAAAAAAAAAGAAAGAATAAATGTCCGTTCCCCGTTTGACATTAGAAAATTACTTTTACGGGAAAGTCGAGACTGTAAAAACTCTTAAAAACACGTGTAAATCGCGCGAGAGAGAAAAGGAAAAAGCAGAAAAAAAAATTAATGTTGTCCCAACGAATATTAAGAATTTTCTAAGGCTAAGAAAATTTGCATGATTCCCCAAAAGATTTGTTCAAACACGTGATCTCAAAAAAAAAAAATTTTTTTTCCGGCGCGTTAAAAATGAGTGGGCGGGGTTTGTTTTATTTTTTACGACGCGCGCGCCACCTATTACGAAATAAGACGAACGGGGGGAAAAAATCCTAAGAAATAAATAAATAAATAAAAAAAAAAAAGATATGAGATGAGAAGAGAAAAGTTAAAGCTCTGTTATGTAGTTTAACGTCGCTTTTCTTTTCACTTTGCTTTGAACATTTTACGCTCGACTTACTCTCCATAAATCATAACCATTATTTGCGTTTTCTGTTTACAACGTACGTAACGTGCGCATAAAATAACTAAATTTTTTTTTTTTTCAAAAGAAAAATAAAACATGTTTTTTTTTTTAAAAAAAATAATAATAATAAAAAAGCGAAGAATAGAAGAGAAGAAAGAAACAAATGACTTCGACAAATTACATTAATAAAAACCGTAAAAATAAAATACAGTACTCAAAATTTTTATGTAATTAAATTAATATAAAAAAATGTAATTTAAAAAGACATTTAACAAATACAAATTGAAAGAATAAAAGCCAAAAAATATATATATATTTCTAATACTTAAAATATGCATTAAAAAACCGAGTTTGCGGTTAAGATTTTTTTATTTTTTATTCTTATCTTTAGATTTCGTTTCATAATAATTCGTTAAGTGTTTTTCAGGGAAATTGTATACAAACTCTTATCCCACTTAAGTTTTAAAAAAATATTTTTTTCGTATTATTATTTTTTTTAAAAAAAATAGATTATTAGAAATTAATTAAAAGTCGAACTAAAAATGTCAAATTTCTCGGATAAAATTGGTACCCCTGACTCTCTATAACACTATTCAACTTAAGTTAAAAAAAACTAAAATTAATTAGGATTAAGCGAATCATTGAAGTGAACAATAATAAATTTATTAATATTAAATTTGTTGAACTAGAATCGTTGTTTTTAAAAACAATTTCAACTATACCGGAATAAAGTAAATAACTCGTAAATAAATTAGTACCTTCGACCATGCAATCGGTCAATAATGAAAATCGTTAATAGTGGACATTAATAAAAACTGTTTTTTTTTTACTATCGAACGAAAACACTTAACCAAAACAAAAAAAAATCGTTCGCCGTAAAAACTACGTAAAAGAATCAAAAGTTAAACTCTGGAACGGGGTAAATATACCCGCGTAAGCCCTCGATTCTGTCAACGATATTTATGGCCCCAGCTTAAATCGGAAAGTGGCCAAATTGAAAAGTACACCATTAAAGATAGAGTGGACCTCACCCCTCTCTATTTACTTCATTGAATAGCGCCTAATTTACTCTCGCAATGTGACAAAGCTTTTTGTTTACCCACTATAAAAAAAAAAACACAAACTCAATCTTTTCAATCACAATTAACGCGACACATCTTATTCCGAAAACACAACAAATTCAATCCTAAAAAACAAAAAAAAACAACTACAGTGAAACCCGCTTATAGTGCCATTCAAGAGACCGAAAAAAAAAATTCGCACTATAAAATGTTTCGCACTATATCCGGAAAATGCTAAAAATGTAATTTAAAGTATTTTCTGAGTGAAAAGAAACATTTACTCGAAAATATTTTTTTTATCCAATTTTTTTGATTTTTCTGTACTTGCATACTGTAACTCGCACAAAAAAACTGACCAGAAAGTTCACAATTTTTAAAATTCCTATAAACTTATTTGAAATAATTTTTTTTTTTTTGGTTTTTTTTTTAAATTTTAAGTGGAGCGCACTATAAGCGGGATTATTTTACAGACTTTTAGTCTCTGGGAACCCAAATATGGTCGCACTATACGCGGGTTCGCACTATAAGCGGTTTTTTTTAACACAATCATGCTCCATTGGCGGTGTCCAAGGAACCGGGCAAAAATCGCACTATAAGCGGGTTTTGCTGTATTTAACCCCACCCATATTTGACTTTTAGCCCCCGACAACTAAACAACTCTTAAATTGCTCCGACGCTAAAAGGCTAATTAGTTTAAGTCTCTCCCCAAAAAAAAAAAAAAAAATCTAGACATATATGTACCGGGTATATAATATCTTCCTGAAACATTAGCAGAAAGTGGCTCCAACTTCCTAGCTATCTCATCTCCGCCTGTTAATATAATTGGGCGTTAGGACCGGGGCAACTACGCATACTACGCGCAAGAGTGATAGAGCACTCTTCGAAAATTGCCCTAAGTAGAAAATACGTTACGACGAGTTTCGAGTAACAGTAGAAGAAAAAAAGTATCTTCTCTACCAAGATTACATCGATTCCAATTTGACCAATGTGGACCCACATTAATGGTCAGCGACAGTCAAAGTACCACTTTCAGTGCGTTCGTTCGGATCGGTTTACACTTGATGACCGCCGCCGCCACATTCCATCTATCTCTTCAAGTTAAAAACAAAAAAAAATAAATAAATAAAAAAATAAACGCACACATACAATCAAGATGCGGAGTTGGTTGGTGGAGAAAAAGAAGATGGACATAAGGCTTTAAAAAAAATAGGTAATCGTTATAAGGCGTTTCCCAGATTAAACAAGCTATCAAATCAACTGCAAAGTGCAGTTCCACTTAGTAGAAGAAAAAAAAAATAAGAAAAAAAAAAAAACATAGCGACGAACAATACGTATAAAAAAAAACAAGTGGAACAGTTAATGAAAGTTGAGTTCTCACCGTAAACACGATACCATCGACTGAGGTGGATATTTATTTTAACAACTTTTCCTTGTCTTCTTTTTTTTTTTTTCCCGGTTTTTTTTTTTTTTTTTTTGTAAATGAAAAGACGATCAAAGATGTAGTTGACTTACCTAAATAAAAAAAGAAAAAAAAAATTAGAAAGAAAAAACAACATTGTTTATTGTGTGAAATGTTAAATAACATGGTTAAACATAAACAACTAAATAGAGGTGAAGGGAAAAAAAAATTAAGTCAATTGCTTCGGTATAAATTTTAACTAGAATATATTTATTTTAAGAGCTGTTAAATAGGTTGAATAACACTTGTCTGGATTTATAGCTTTCTACTCTCTTCTTTTTTTTATTTTATGAGCGCGAGTCATTTCTACATAATTTTTTTGTTCTTCCCTTTATTTTTATTCTCGTAACATTATTTTATATCGTCTTTAAAAAAAATGTTATTACAGAAAAAAGTGTTTTATTACGCTGAATTCATTAAGAAAAAAAGAAATAAAACTCCTAAAATTGATTTCTAAATGAGTCGTTTTTGAGAGTTTTTTTTTTTTTTAGTAATACAGTACTTAATTCGTAGCTACAAGATTCTAAATCAACACGGTGTCCGTAAAAAAAGGAATCGAACGCTTGAAACATGAATAAGTCGGTCAAATTTTAATGAAAATGAATTATTTTTTTAAAAAAAATTTACATTAACACCTCCCATTTAATAGTAAATAACAATTTTTAAAATATAATCTCTACAACTGAGTCGGCACGTGTTAATGCACTCGAGAAAATTTGCATTAATCCAATGGTAGATGCCGGCACATGACGAGATTCAGTCGGCATGTGCAGGCTGCAAGTCCGCAAAATCTTTATCCGTTAAAGCGATCACGTTTACACGTGCCGACTCAGTTGTAGAAGTCATATTCCAAAAATTGTTCTTTATTATTAAATAGGAGGTGTTCATTAATGTAAATACTTAAAAAATAATTCATTTTCATTAAAATTCGACTGATTTATTCCCGTTTCAAAACTAACGTCATCCAACAAACATCCTATATTCAAGATCACTCAAAAATGTACCGGTAATGAAATATTTTAGAAAATAATAATAATAATTAACTTCCTCAATTTTCATACAAGACTATAAATTTAAAGATTTTTGATACTGTATAATAAATTTTCTACTTTTCGCATTTTACGACGAAAGCGCGTTCTAACGAAAACTGGTTTCGAGAACATTTTCGCTTATATTTGTGACGACGGGGGAGTGTCATAACCGAGGAAAAGTCACGAGTGAGGAGAAAGGTTTGTTCGAGGGGTTTGGGTGGGCATCATCTCCACGTCATCTCCGAGAGTGTCATTTACCGTCTTTTGTTTTTCCAAGAAATAAAGTCAGAATAAAAGCAGCAGCAGTCTTGAATTTTGTGACAACTTTTCTCAAGTGACAAGAGCGAAAATACAGCTTCTTCCACATCCATCTTTATAATCTATTCACTCCACACCGGTGGAGTCACCCCCCCCCCTCCTTCCTGTTTTATTGCCTTAAATGCGCCTAATTTGTTTTCTTGGCAGTTTTGATGAAAAGCGTTTGTAGACGGGATGCTGCTAGTATTTCAATGCTCTTGGCCCATTCAACCCGATAGGCAAACGTGTGAGTGGAAAGAGTGGTTGAGAGGGAGAGAGAGAGGGGGTTGTTATGGTGAGTGAGATGGAAGGGAAAGAGAGACTCGAGTCAAGACCTTCACCAATTCTGACATGTTTACTTTGCATCAAAAACGCAAAACGTAAGGAGTGAAAAGAAAATGGCGGAGAGCAAACGACGAGACAGAAGGATGGATGGAGAAACAGAGATGGTGACGTGTGAGAGGGAGGACTAGAAAACGCAGCAACATAAAAGAGAGAAAAAGAATAAGAAAATTATTGTAGTAAAAACTCGATTCAGCATTTTCCACGCACAATTCAACAAATACAGTACACCTAATACTGTTTTTACACGGGAGGATACGTTCCTTAAAAATACAGTACGTGTAAAAAAAATTCGTTTAAAAAAAGTAATGGGAGAATTCTGTGAAAATTGAAAATTAAAATTATCATTAATACATAAATAAAAGCATAAAAAATTTGTAAAATTCCCAAAATAAGCAAAAAAATATTTTTGAAATTAGTTAAAAAATCGTGTTATTTCAAAATTTCTCGTGTAAAAAGAGAATGAAGTTTTATTTTGAAACCGTGTAAAATACGTGTAAAAACAGTATTAGGTGTGTATTAAACAAAAATTTAATACATTTCCAGCAAAATATTAAAATTGCTTCTTACATACTATATAGGATGTTTGTTGGATGTCGTTAGTTTTGAAACATGAATAAATCAGTCGAATTTTAATAAAAATAAATTATTATTTTTTATATTTACATTAATTAACACCTCCTATTTAATAATAAAAAAACAATTTTTAGAATATGACCTCTACAACTGAGTCGGCACGTGCAAACATGCTCACTTTGACGGCTTAAGCTTTTTTGGACTACCAGCCTGCCTCTGCCGAATGCATCTCGGCATGTGCCGGCATCTACCATAAGATTAATGTTAATTTCCTAGAGTGCATAAAAACGTGCCGACTCATTTGTAGAGGTCATATTCCAAAAATTGTTCTTTATTATTAAATGGGAAGTGTTAATTAATATAAATTTAAAAAAAATAATTCATTTTCATTAAATTTCGACTTATTTATTCAAGTTTCAAAACTAACGCCCATCCAACGAACACCCTATACAAACGCTAAATCGAGGTTGAACCGGATTAGATAGCTCCACAAAAGGTTGACTGATATTTAAACACTAAACTTAGTCGTCATCCTCCCCTCTTTCTTACACACAACACACACGTTAGTCGAAAAATAAAGTCATTGGAATTCAAAGTGGTTGTTCGACTAAATAGAAATAGATGTGACACGCACGCTTGATATCATTGCGAAAATGGGCAACAATGATCTACTGTGCATCTCCTCCTAAAAAAAAAGAGTGATGGAGAGAGTGACGGAAAGAGTGAGCAAATAAAAGATTTTGTTATTCGTCAAATTGAAAATTCGAGTAAAAAAAAAAATTTATTTCGGACGTGCAGGCGATGCTAAAACGTCAGGGCCTCCTGTTGCTCCCTCCGTCGCACGTGAGGCGCATAACAAATGACGTAACGCAATCGTCATCAAGCGACCTCCCCGTGTTTATATTACGTCGCTTATTCTCTCGTCACTCCCCGGCGCTAGGGGAAAGAGAGACGGGAGGGAATGAGATGGCAGTGTGCATCCCAAATCACTGTACTGTAATGCGAATCGAATTACGTTACATACTCGTAAATTAAATGCAAATTTGAAGCGGATGACGTTATTTGCCGCTGCATCATTTTAATACGCTCTTTTTTAATTTATTATCGAGGATCCGTTGCGTTTCTATTATCCCGGATCGAATTACGAGTGTTAATTATTCTATACGTCGTTTTACTTTGGCTAAACTTCGGATTTCAATCGTAACATTCCTCGGTATTAAACACGTACTGGACACTCGATTGTAGGATGCTAACTAAAAGATTAAGACTTTTTAGCTCGAGCTAATTTTGTTCCGCACACTTATTTTTCATGTATTTACACGCGAATGAATAAAATTTGTATGTGAAAATGCCGTTTCTATAAAGCTGGGTAAATATTTAACATTTGTACAGGGTGTTCGTTGGATGACGTTAGTTTTGAAACATGAATAAATCAGTCGAATTTTATTGAAAATGAATTATTTTTTTTATATTTACATTAATTAACACCTCCCATTTAATAATAAAAAACAATTTTGGGAATATGACCTCTACAACTGAGCCGGCACGTGTTAAGGCGCTCGAGGAATTTTCCTTTAATCCTATGGTAGATGCCGACACATGCCGAGATTCAGTCTGGAAGTCAGCAAAAGCTTCAGCCGTCAAAGTAAGCGCGTGCCGACTCACTTGTAGAGGTCATATTCCAAAAATTATTTTCTATTATTAAATGGGAGGTGTTAATGTAAAAATAAAAAAAAATAATTCATTTTCATTAAAATTGGACTGATTTATTTATGTTTCAAAACCAACGTTATCCAACGAACACCCTATATTTGCTCCAAATAAAGTTAAAAATAGCTCTATTAAGGAGTTAATAAATGCTGCAAATACGAAATTATTATACAAAAACACAAAATATTGAGTTATATAGTTCGTTTAAAACGGGCCAATTCATTTGTAATAACCCTGTAGAAATGTCTCGGCATTATGTGCATTGCCTATTTAATCGCTTGGTTTCCATATAGATTTCCATGTAAAATCAATTATAATGCATCGCCATCTTAAAACGACGTGCATTCGTGGAGAAATTTGATTGGTTGAGAACAATGCAATATTTTTTTAAAAAAATATATTTTATCCGATTATTTCGCGTTCGATTTTATATTATAAGACAAGTGTTATTGAAAAATAATTTCAGAATATTTTAAAAATTATTGCCGAGTTTTAAACATTAATTTTTATGTTTTTATTTTGTTATTGTTGAAATTGCAAATCTGCCTAACTCCATAAAATTTATTAAAACAAAATAATTCTGTCCGCTATTTATTACTCCTCCATTTTTTTTTTATAGTACAAATATTTATGTTAATTTCCGGACAAATATTATATCGGAAATGAGTTTTGAAAACGAAAAATGTCTATTTTTCGGTAAAAATGGTTTTTTTTTTAAATTAAAAAATTAAGTTGAAAGGTATTTCAAATGTAAAAATATATATATACCGTAAAAAAAAATAAATTTCATGTCGATTTGGGATTGATTTTTAGCTAGATCGATTTCTAACATTTTCGTCAAAAATGTCGAAAACTAAACTGAAAAATATTTAATTAAAAAAAAAAAGTTATTTAAATTAAAAATATATTGCAATATTTCAACAACAATTTCGGTCGCTGTGGTTATCGAAATAACACAACAACATTTTGAAGAAATTTTTAATGTTTTCCTATGGAAGAAACATGCCATGAAATCTACGATTTTTTATACCAGTAAACCTCAAATAAAAAAAAGAAAAACACGTTATTCGATTTTAAAATATTTTTTCAAATGAAACATAATTAAATTAAATTTTAACTCAACTTAATATTTTCTTTTTGAAAAAAACATAACTAAAATTTCGTTCTATTGGATTGTCTATCAAATTCAATAATTCATCTTGGCAAGTAAAATTTTATTTTATCTTTCTAAGAAAAAAACCCAAAATGAATGACATCAAAAGTTCGGCGACCTGTTGTACCCCGTGGGCCTAATTTCAAATTCCGAATGCAAATGTCGCGCAGATGAAAACGCAGTGAAACGACGCTCTGTCAACATTTCCTTAATCCCAACTTCTGTCTTAATGCAATCTGAGTAAATACTTTATCCGATATTTATAATTCACTCTCTCATTGTGTTTACTCACAAAACTCTCTCCTTTTAATTCCACTCATTTAATGTATTATTTAAACGCAAAAATATACATTTAAGCGGGGGAAAAAAATAGAATTACTTTCGTCATTTTTAAGCAATGAAAAAAAAATAGCTCACAAATTACGTCTGATTACGACTTGGATTAAATCTCTTCTTCACGTACAGTAGGAATCAATAGTCGTACCATTAGCTAAATTTGTTTTTTTTTTTTCACCAAAAAAAATGGGCAAAATTTGTTCTTTTTCAACAAAAAAAAATGTTCTAAATTTGTTCTTTTTCACCAAAAAATGGGCTAAATTTGTTCTTTTTATCAAAACATTAGGTGACTTTTTTATTTTTTAACAAAAAAATGGGCTAAATTTGTACTTTTTAACCAAAAAATGAGCTAAATTTGTTCTTTTTCACTAAAAAAAAAGGGCTAAATTTGTTCTTTTTATCAAAACATTAGGTGATTATTTTCTTTTTTACCAAAAAAATGGGCTATATATGTTCTTTTTCACCAAAAAATGGGCTAAATTTGTTTTTTATCAAAACATTGTGATTTTTTTTCTTTTTTACCAAAAAAATGGGCTAAATTTATTCTTTTTCAACAAAAAATGGGCTAAATTTGTTCTTTTTCAACACAAAATGGACTAAATTTGTTCTTTTTCAACACAAAATGGGCTAAATTTGTTCTTTTTCAACACAAAATGGATTAAATTTGTTCTTTTTATCAAAAAAATTTAGTAAATTTTTTTTTATCAAAAAAATGGGCTAAATTTGTTCTTTTTTTTAAAAAAAATGGGTTAAATTTGTTATTTTTACCAAAAAATTAAGTGAATTTTTTTTTATCAAAAAAATGGGCTAAATTTGTTCTTTTTACCAAAAAATTAGGTGAATTGTTTTTTTTTTACCAAAAAAAATGGGCTAAATTTATTCTTTTTCAACAAAAAGGATTTATCAGAGGGGCATCGAAATTTTTAGGGCTCAGGGTGAGGCATGATGCAGAAAAGGTGGAGAAACACTGATTTAAATCTTAAAAATAAAAGTGACCGAACTTAAATCAAAAAATCTCTTCCAATTATTTGTCGATTAATTTGATTCCCCGCCGCCTCCTCTCGCGTAGTGACGGAAGCTCCGCGTTTGCCCCGGGAAAACGCGCGTCAAAAGTAGTAAGCAAAGGCCAATTACGTGTCCATCAACGGGTAAAAAAGACGATCAGAATTCGCGAAAACGAAAAAAAAAAGAAGAAATGGTGGGGAAGTTATCAAAACAATAAAAGATGGGTAGAAAAAAAAATTGACGGGTTGAGCCAAATAGAAACAAAAGCAATCATCTTCACGTGATTAAAAAAAATATATAAAAGCAGATAGATGGAGTAGGAAAAAATAAGAAAGATTTTGATAGAAAACATTACCATGCGCATGAGAAAACGATGGCATGCCAATCACGTCACATCTCAAATTTCTTATTATATTTTCTCTTAATCTTTTTCTTCTCCTTTTTATTTATTATTATTATTTCTTTCTTCTATTTACTATTATTATCGCCGTAATACCGCAGCTAACGAAGAAGATGCGTCGAAAGAAACGCGTTCGTTACGCCTAACTTCAATAGTGAAAAACAATAATAATAAAATAAAAATTCAAAATTTAAAAAAAGAAAAAAAATGTTATAGAAAATTTAATATTAAATTCCGTCGACATAGAAATCCGTAATCGAGATGTAGAGACTTAAATCTAACGTGTGTTTTTAAATTTACGGAGTTTTTCAAAAACGAATAAATAAGTCAAATTTTAATGAAAATTAATTATTTTTTTAATATTTACATACAACAACATCTCCGATTTAATAATAATAAAAAATTTTAGAAAATGACCTCTCCAACTGAGTCGGCACATGTTAACTCAATTAGCAGTTTTTTCGGTTTAAAAAGCAAATAAACAAGTTAAATTTTAATGAAAAAAAATAAATTTTTTAATATTTATTTAGAACAACATCACCGACATAACAATGAAAATTAGCATCTGGCATGCAACCTCCTCCACTGAGTCGGCACATGTTAACTTGGTTAGCAAAATTTTCAGTAACAGCACTTTCTCATACGCGTATTTGCCAACATCCAAGCAAACACGTGCGAGAGAGTTATTAGAAATTTCGTTACACGCGTTAACATGTGCCGACTCAGTGGAGGAGGTCACATGCCAGATGTTATTTTTCACTGTTAAATCGGTGATGTTTTTGTAACTAAATATTAAAAAAATTAATTTATTTTCATTAAAATTTGACTTGTTTATTGGCTTTTTAAATTGAAAATTTTGCTATTCGAGTTAACATGTGCCGACTCAGTTGGAGAGGTCATATTCTAAAAATGATTATTTATTATTAAATCGGAGATGTCGTTGTATGTAAATATTTTAAAACTATTTTATTTTCATTAAAATTTGACTCCTTTATTTGTTTTTCAAAAACTCCGTAAATTTAAAAACACTCGGTAGGTTTAAAAAAAAATTTTTGTGTTACAATTGGAACGAAAATTTAAATTTTTTCAATCGAGATAAAGGTAAGCAAACTTTTTATCTTTATTTTTCAAGATTGCGTTGCTATTAAATCTGAGTCATCCCGAGTGTATATTTTTCTCCCGCACCTTTTTTCTCCCTTATCTATTAGATTGGTAAAAACCCCTTTTCCACAAATAAAATCCCACCCATTCATCTATCCCACTACTTGAGAAAGATAATTGAAATTCGATTACCGGGACGTGCGCTCCCCACTCAACAACATGCAGATCGTTTCGAGAGACGGAGAGCCAGAAGGATGACGGAAGAAAAAGAAAAAATATAACGCATTACAATTCAAAAAATTAGTTTTCTCGCAGCCCATTTAATATAATTTCCTCGTTCGATAACTCCGCCCACCACCAACACTCTCAAAATCCCACTTTCATGAAATCACGAAATCAATAACCGCTTTGCACTTAATTGAAAAAAAAAATTGTTAAAATTTGACATTTTAATATATTGCTTTTAGTTTTGTTTGTTTTTCCCAGCTCTGTTTTTATATATCAAAAATATTTTCACAGATTTAAAAAAAAAAAAAAAAAATCACGGAAATAATAATGCAAAATAAAGATTAAAGTGAGGAAAACAAAATGTTTTAAATCGCAAATATTTATCATTCATTTAACGCGTACAATTAAAATCCATAGCTTTAATTTTTTTCAATTACTGTATAATAAAATATAGGGTGTTCGTTGGATGTCGTTAGTTTTTTAACATGAATAAATCAGTCGAATTTTAATGAAAATAAATTATTTTTTTTATATTTACATTAATTAACATCTCCCATTTAATAATAAAAAACAAGTTTTAGAATATGACCTCTACAAATGAATCAGCACGTGTTAATTAATACGTAGAAAGAAATTTTCATTAATCCCACGGTAGATGCCGGCACATACCAAGGTTCAGTCGGCATGTGCAGGCTGGAAGTCCGCAAAAGCTTTAGTCGTCAAAGTGAGCACTTTCACGCGTGCCGACTCAGTTGTAGAGGTCATATTCTAAAAATTGTTTTTTATTTATAAATTTATATACCGTAATCATATTTCAGAATTTTAATGTATGACCCTTTTTTTTCGGCCGTACGTATTTTGGCGTCGATAAAACGTTGGTTAAAATATTTACATATTGGCATACATTTAGCAAACGCCGCACTTCACCCATTGGCGCAATTCTCAAATGGAAAAGTGGTGAGGGATGGGGGTTGGGGGAATAGAAAAATGATGGAGAAACAAGGTTAATTTTGTTAACCAATGCCAAACGAACGAGAGCAAAGCAGTGTTGCCAATCACTAAGGAAACAATGCAAACATAATAAACAAATTTTGAAAAATAGCCCGAAAATATTTTCCCGGAAAAATATAATATATTATGCTTTCGAAAAAATAATGCCAAAAATTAATAAAGCAAAAGCCTTCGAGCAAAAAGAACGCAATTTTACAGCTCTACTTTACCAATTTATATACAGTGCAATATACGAAAGAAAAATTACGCGCTCCTCGTTTATTACAATTATTATCATCATCATCAGCTTTAATAAGAATAAATAACATTATCAACGTGATTTGAAAATTGATTCAGCGCTTTAATAAATTCGTTTAACGCTGAAAAAAAAAATAATAATTCTTCGATACGACTTTGAAAATAATGAACTCTCGCTTAAATCCATTAATTAAATACTCGCGAAGAAATAACCAATTTAATCTGAATTAAAAAAAAAATTAGGCTTGAAATTCATTGAAAATTTCAAAAAGCAAAAATGATCAAATTACGCTTAATCCATGATTTTTTTTCCAATGGAAAGCAAAAATCATTTTTTAAAAATCGTAAAAGTGACGTCACCAAATCGCTAATTTTGGGTGCGAACGCATTTGCTGAAACCGGATTGCTGCACCGAAAAATCAGTTTCGAGGTGTGTGAACATAGTACAGTGTATCCGTAAATATACGACCTTTTTAAAAAAAGAATAAACATGTCAAATTTTAATGAAATTGAATTAATTTTTTAATATTTACATACAACAACACCTCACATTTAATAATAACAAAAACAATTTTAGAATGTGACCTCTACAACTGAGTCGGCACGTGTAAACGTGCTCAGGCGCTCACTTTGACGGCTAAAGCTTTTTGCGGACTTCCAGCCTACACCTGCCGACTGCATCTCGGCATCTACCATAGGATTAATGCAAATTTCCTCAAATTTTCTTTAGCGCATTATTACGTGCCGACTCAGTTGTAGAGGTCACATTCTAAAAATTGTTTCTTATTATTAAATCGGAGGTGTTGTTGTATGTAAATATTAAAAAATTAATTAAATTTCAATAACATTCGACTGATTTATTTGCTTTTTTAAAACGTCGTATATTTACGGACACACTGTATTAAAAAGTTTCACCAAACCAAGTTAAAATACTAAAAACCCAAATTTTGTTTTTCAACAAACAAATTAAAAAAAAAAAAAAAAAATTACGCGCATGCGCCAGTCCATAACTAAAATTAACCAGCCGAGATTCTAATAAAATGATTGATTTTCTTCCGCTGGCAACGAAATATTTCGCTCCGTTTTACAATAATAATTAATTTTCATTCCAAATTGAATTTGATTCGATCATTGAACTTTCGAAAAATATTTCCATATTAATGCACGTTAAACTTCTTCCTACCTCTAAATAAATATAAAAATTCTTTTTTTTCTACCTCCCACCCACTTCATACGTCCACCCACATTTCATCAACCGAAAAAAAAAAAACTCGACTCACTAATAAAATAAAGTAAAGAGAGAAAAAAAAAAAAAATAGAAATGTAAACAAAAAAAAAAAAGCGCCGAGCATCTTTTGCATGAATACACTCGATGAATAATTGCCGACAAACCCCTCCCTCTCTCTCCCGTCAACCCCCCGCCGGTGTCCGTATACATAAGATGACGCAGAAAGAGATGAAAAATGATAGATGATATCAGTCGTTTTGTCTCAGAGATCGCGGCAGTCGTACGTACATTTTGCAAACAGATGAAAAGATGACAAAGTGAAAATCTCGCTTTCCTATTGTTCCTTTTCCACCGTTTCTTATCCTTATCTGTGCGTCTGCGCAAACAACAACAACGCCGCCTGTCGTTGACAGTCGTACAACATACACCCTACCCTTAACGTCGGCGTTTACGTTACGATGACAGCGACAAACGCCAAAAGCGCAAATATTTACATCTTTCAACGTTTAAACTGCGCGCACACGCACTGAGTGCCCTCTCTCTATATCGCTCGCACTCCATCACAAAAATTTGTTTTTAGCCTTTCAGCTATTTTTTTTTTTTTCTCACTCTCATATTTCGTTTTGCCACCCGAAAATAAGGTGGATTTTTATATTCTAATCTCGTTTGGCGCTTATAATAATTTTAAGAAGACCACGAGTGGATTAAAAAAATTCGACAAAAATAGTTTATGCTTTGATCTGGTTCGCCCAAATTCGGTTTGAAATAAATCTTGTTTCATTTATCTGGTTGCGACTTTTTTGCTGCGAGTTTGCTCCTTAAACCAATCAATTGTTCACCTAAAATCAAAATTTTGGAAATGCTGTGGTAACAAAATAATAAAACTTAATTTGAAAAAAATTTAGTAAAAAAAAATCTAATTCTTATTCGATGGATGACGTTAGTTTTGAAACATGAATAAATCAGTCGAATTTTAATGAAAATAAATTGTTTGTTTAATATTTACATTAATTAATACCTCCCATTTAAGAATAAAAAACAATTTTTAGAATATGACCTTTACAACTGAGTCGGCAGGTGTTAATGCAATCGAGGAAATGTGCATCAATCCTGCGGTAGATGCCGGCTCATGTCGAGATTCAGTCGGCAAGTGCAGGCTGAAAGTCCGCAAAAGCTTTCGCCGTCAATGTGAGCGCGAGAGCACGTTCACACGTGCCGACTCAGTTGCAGAGATCATATTCTAAAAATTGTTTTTTATTATTAAATGGGAAATGTTAATTAATGCAAATATAAAAAAATAATTCATTTTCATTAAAATTCGACTGATTTATTCATGTTTCAAAACTAACGTCATCCAACGAACACCCTATATATATAAATCAATTTTTGAGTGATTTCTTTCTCTTTTACAGTAACAGGATTTCAATCATTCTCTCAAATTCGTGATACAGAGGTGCTACTGTATAATACTTGTATTTTTAAATAAGATCTATTTTTTTTGGTAAGGGGGGAGGGAAGAAATAATAGGAAGTGGAAGTCTTAAGCTCAAGGGACGATGGAGATTCGTACACCGCAACCTTATCTCCCTCTATCGTTGTTTCAATTGCATTAATGCTATCCAGGCCCACACCGTTCCTACTCCTCCCCTTCAGCTCTCGCACTCGTTTTCATTACAATTTCGTTAAAACACGAAGAAGGCGGAGAGAAAGTGGAGCCCAAAGTTGAAAAGGAAAATGATGATGCGCACGCGAATTTCGCATCACAAAAAAGCGTCAAACCCTCAACAGGAAAAAAAAAAATTTACAATAGAAATAGCATAGCAATCAAAACTCATTGATATACAAAAATCAAATTAAAAAAAAAAATTCCTATTGAGAGGATATTTTTTTAATTAAATCTCGTTGCTACCGGGATTTTTAAATCTAGATTTAGTGAGTTAACTGAAAATTTTAACAATAACAAATAAAAAGCATAAATAAATCTTGTTTAGAAATTCTATTTTCAGCCTTCCTAAAATATTGTTTACATCGGATCCTACAGCAAAAAATGGGTTAAATTTGTTCTTTTTCAACCAAAAATGAGCTAAAAATGTTCTTTTTCACCAAAAAATGAGCTAAATTTGTTCTTTTTCAACAAAAAATGGGTTAAATATGTTCCTTTTACCAAAAAATTAGCTGATTTTTTTCTTTTTTAACAAAAAGATTTATCAGAGGGGCATCAGAATTTTTAGGGTTCAGGGTTGGGCATGATGCAAAAAAGGTTGAGAAACACTGAGTTACATGGTTTACTGAATGGCAACGAAGGATTAACATTTTACAATCACTATAACCTTCGCTTCGAATTAAATAAAATATGGATCATAATAAAAGTTGGGTAAAACTTTTTAAAATTAGATAAAACTATAACGCAATTAGCGAATTCTATTTCAAAATTAGAACATAATATCTCGGCTTCTGCGTCATTTCACGTCCCCTAAAAAATCACTCGCCCACTTTATCATCCGATGACTTTTTCCTAAAAGCGTAAAATTATATTTTCTTGGGTAATAATAATTGTTAAGAGCCCGACAGACGTTGCTCGCGTTCAAATGTTATCGCGGGAGACCTTCATCAATCATCCCTGACAAACCCCAGCTATCCATCCGTCCACCAATCCCCTACTCCCTTTCAAATTACATCACACTCCATCGGTGAGGGCACTTCATAAATTTCTTTGCAGCTCTCGACAAACTCATTATCGCCTTTGATGCTGGTTACCGCTCGCTAGTTACGTCAAACCCGCTGCAAACAGCAGGTAGATAAACATCATCATTAAAAAAAACCTTTAACTTTTATAATATAGTTAATGATGTTTGAGGATTGAATTTTATTTAAATCAAGATTTATCCCCCGATATTATTTCGTTATTATACTATGTGAATAAATCTAGTTTGTGGTTGTAGCCAAAAAAAAAATTTAAATAAAATATTATATCGTACAGTAACGTGTGTTTTTAAATATACGGAATTTTTCAAAAGCGAATAAATTAGTCAAATTTTAATGAAAATGAATTAAATTTTTAATATTTACATACAGTACCACCACATCTCCGATTTAATGGTAAAAAATAATTTTTAGAATATGACCTCTCCAACTGAGTCGGCACATGTTAACTCGATTAGCAAAATTTTCAATTTAAATAAGCATGTCAAATTTTAATGAAAATAAATAATTTTTTTAATATTTAGTAACAACAGCATTACCGATTTAACAATGAAGAATAACATCTGGCATGTGACCTTATCCACTAAGTCGGCACATGTTAACTTGATTAGCAAAATTTTCAGTACTGTAACAGTACTTTCTCATACGCGTGTTTGCCAACATCTAATCAGACACGTGCGAGATAGTTATTAGAAATTTCGTTACACGCGTTCACATGTGCCGACTCAATAGAAGAGGTCAAATGCCAGATATAATTTTTCATTGTTAAATCGGTAATGTTGTTATTACTAAATATTAAAAAATTAATTTATTTTTATTAAAATTTGACTAATTGTTTATTCGCTTTTTAAATTGAAAATTTTGCTAATCGAGTTAACATGTGCCGACTCAGTTGGCAAGGTCATATTCTAAAAATGGTTTTTTATTATTAAATCGGAGATGTTTTTGTATGTAAATATTAAAAAATTAATTTCATTTCATTAAAATTTGACTTCTTTATTCGTTTTTGAAAAACTCCGTATATTTAAAAACACACGTTGCAATACAAATACAACAGAACGTGTTATAACAACGACAAATTAAAAAAAAAAAAACTTGAGTACCGGTATTTATTGTATACAATATTTATACACGAGTTTCGTTATATCGGAGCATCGAAATTTTATTCGATTTTGTTCAAGAATTTTCCATAATTTCTTAGGAAAGTTCCTAAAAATATTTATCCTACATTTTTCTTTTATTATAAATAATACAAAATCGAAAACAAATTATGTTTAATTCCTTTTAAAAAGTATTTATAAAACGTGAAATAACAATATTGATTTTTCCATCGCATACACAAACATTATGTACAGTATAATATAAAGTATTGGAAAATTTAAAATTTATCGATCGATAAAATATGTATTAAAAATTTAATTCATTTTAGTAAGTTAAATAAAAATTTAAAAACTGTTCTATACTACCGAAATTCAATAATAATAATTATTATTATCATTGTGTAGATCGCGTTCATTTAAATAAAAAAAATTAATAATTATTCTCTTTCAGCAATAATATATCATCTTAAATTAATAAATTTGAAGAAAAAAAAAAAAAAATATTGCAAAATAAAAAATTGCGTTTTCAAGGTATAAAATGTGCTTCTCGAGGCACATTGATTTAACGAGGATATCGACCATTGGCCACTTCCACTAATACCCTTCTACTCCTAACGGTTAAATAAAAATTACATGTAATTTTTTTTTTCTCTCTCTCTCTCTCTTTCTATAGAGAAAGTACTTGAGAAAGAAACGTCGATTCCAAAGAATATAAAAAAGAAAAACCGCTTTCTCTCGCCATTTCTTTCTACCATGGTGTTTCCAGCGATAATCACCGATCGATGTCCTTTAGTGGCCTCTGCGGCACCAAAATGACCATCTAAACCCCAGCAAAAAGAAGACGGGAAAATAAAAAAAATAAATAAATAAATAAAAAGGAGGATGTAGCCGCGTTTGCAAACACCGCATCTGTGTGGATTATCTTTGGCAGCGCATCGGAGCAAAAGTTGGTGGAAAATATCGACGGTGGTGGATTAAGCCAAAAGAACAGAGGTGGTCATATCCCTTCTCTACTCCTCGTTTGAGGCTCTAATCTTATCAGGGATCAACGTCACCGCTCCACTGCAGCCAACAACAACAACAACGATGACGACGCCGAGAGATTTCCTCGGAAATTTCTTGTCCCTTCTCCCATTCACTCTCCCCATCGCCATCCCTCGCACTCCATCTCTACCGCCCATCAGCACTATCCAGGAGAGAATATTTCCTAATTTTGTTCATTTCCGAGCGCGCACAAAATGAAACGCCGCTTTCATATTTAGATCAATATTGCTGTAACCCACCGAGGCAAGGACCGGACGAAAACTTGTTTTTTCAGGCCTCCACTATCACAGAAAGATGTTTGTTATTGCCATTAAATTCTAAGAGTTAAAAGATGTGACTTTAGTAACGGTTTTTTGGAACACTTATCTTTTTTTTAAAAAAAAATTCAGTAATTATTATTTAAACGAGTCTCAAAATTATTTCTAATACAATGAAACCCGGTTATAGTGCGATTCAAGGAACCGAAAAAAATTTGCACTAAAAGCGGGATCGCATTATATCCGGGAAATACTAAAAATGTAAGTGAAATGAAACACTTACTCGAAAATATTTTTTTTTTATCCAATTTTTTTTTGGGTTTTTCTGTACATGCATACTGTAATTGACACCAAAAAACTGCCCAGAAAGTTCACAATTTTCAAATTTCCTATATTTTAACTAATTTTTTTTTTTTTTTTTTACATTTTTAAGTGGAGTGCACTATAAGCGGGCTTATTTTACAGACTTTTAGTCTCTGGGGACCTAATTATGGTCGCACTATATGCGGGTTGGCACTATAAGCGGGTTTCTTTAACACATGCTCCAATGGCGTTGTCCAAAATACCGGGAAAAAAATCGCACTATAGGCGGGATCGCAATATAAGCGGGTTTCACTGTAGTTGAAAAACAATTTACGCTGGAACCTCGATAATCCGTACAACCCTATTAAAAGAAAAACCTAAAAAAAAAAAAAACAGAAAAACCAAAAAAAAAAAAATCGAAAAAAAAAATTAAACAAAAATTTTTTTACATCTAAATCTCACAAAATAAACTATTTTTAGACATAAACCTCGTTAATCCGAATTTTTCACTAGTCCCAATTAGTTCGAACTATCGAGGTTCTGATAAAACCGAAACTCGAGCTTCCTTGACATAAAGAGAAAAGCGGAACTTTTCATTCTCGTCAACATCCTCGTCGCGAGCTTATTTTCATCAAATGGCTATCTATTCTTATTCGTCCGAGTCCATCAAGTGGCCGAAATCGTTAGCATTGTGCGGCGGTGAGCATGAAAGGAGGCGGAGAAAACGACAAAACCACAACAACGTCATCATAAGCAAATCAATAAACGCCATCGCCGAGGGATATTTCTTATTCCAACGTCATAATATGTACGTTATGTCCTTTCCAACTCACCCACTGCCCGGTCAAACATATGTTACGAATGAGAACGCGCGGAAGTGCTAATAGATGGAGAAAATTATGGAAACGCCGCACGGTTCAATCATACAAACAGTATTGATAAAAGCAGCTCGCTTTCTAAACTTAGAAATATCATAATCTAGATTTAGGGACTTATGCTCGGTAGTAAATCAAGTCTTAATGATACGTAAAAGAGAGATTTTAGTACGCGATAATATTGAATTAAGTCAAACGAGATTCGTTGCCTGTCTTTTATCTCGTTCAGAATTAATTTTCTTAACGGAGATCAACGAAAAAGTAGATTACGACAAGTTTCCACCAGAAATTAGGATTAAAGTAACGTGTGTCCTTAAATTAACGAAGCTTTTAAAAAACGAATAAATCAGTCAAATTTTAATGAAAATGAATTATTTTTTTTATATTTACATTAATTAACGCCTCCGATTTAATAATAAAAAAACAATTTTCGAAATACGACCTCTACAACTGAGTCGGCACGTGTAAACGTGCTCACACTCTCACTTAAACGGTTAAAGCTTTGGCGGACTTCTAGTCTGCAGCTGCCGACTGCATCTCGGCACGTGCCGGCATCTACCGTATATGATTAATGCAAATTTCCTTGAACTCATTATTACGTGCCGACTCAGTTGTAGATGTCACATTCTAAAAATTGGTTTTTTATTATTAAATCGGAGGTTGTTGTATGTAAATATAAAAAAAATAATTCATTTTCATTAAAATTTGACTTGTTTATTCGTTTTTTAAAAGCTTCGTTAATTTAAGAACACACGTTACAATGCAGCCTTCTGGAAGTTGTTTGGTTCTGCACGCTTTTCGTAGACGTTTGCGCGTGCGTGCGGGTGTGTTGTGACTGCAATTGCCGAACGTCCCCGCCGGCAGCACAGCTTGACCACTCTCGTTTGCTTTTCAAAATCCTTCTACACAAAATTGAATATGATGGATGAAAGAAATGCTCGAAATGTATTAAACATGTCAAAACCTGCTATTCATCTCACGTGACTTTGCGCCGCGCTTTGAATCTTGCATCGGAAAAGAGAAAAATAAAAACCACGTTGCAACAAAAACGAAAAAAAAAAAAAAAAAAAATATGAAATAAAATAATAATTATTGCGAATAAGCAACGTATCAAAATCTTCGTGTTTCTGCATTACATGTATATGTAAATTTACATTAGTTTGAAATATTCCGTTGTTCATCTTTTGAATTTTCTGGAAATTCAAATCGTTTCGTCCAGAATATTTTAAGGCTCACGAAATAATAATAATAATAAGAGTGAGTGAGAAAGACGCGTGGCATAAAAATAACGAGTGAAATACTTCAGGTATTTTTTTTTTTTTTTTTCTTCTTCTCCTTTTCTTTTTCTTTTTTCTCCAGAAAACGAGTACATAAAAGAGGTCGTTTTCATTCAATTTTATCGATTTCTTTTCCCCCCAAACGTCTTTCCACTCTCACTTTCTACAAAACTCTCTCTATATATTATATCCTTACATCTCTGCATGGCTCCCCATCACTCTTGCTTTTCTGCCGTCGCTAATTTTTCATCATTCTAATATTAAAATTCTATATTCTGTACTCTACCTATCTCTCCCATGCTCAATATATCCATCACTCTCTTTCTCCATCACTCTGTCTACACACTCTTTCTCCATCACATTCTGAGTAACCCTTTCTTCACACCACTCAGTTTCTCTTTCACCTTCTCAAACCCCATTATTTCATCATTTTATAAATACAGTAAAACTTGGTTATAGTGCAATTCAAGAGACCGAAAAAAAATTCGCATTATAAGCGGAATCGCACAATAACCGGGAAATGCTAAAAATGTAATTAAAAGTGTTTTCTTAGGGAAATAAAACATTTACTCAAAAATATTTTTTTAATATAATTTTTTTGGCCTTACTTTACATGCATACTGTAATTGGCACGAAAAAACTGCCCACAAAGTTCACAATTTTCAATTTCCTATATTGGAAACAAAATTTTTTTACAAAAAAAAAAAAGGAAATTATTTAAGTGTAGCGCACTATAAGCAGGCCTATTATACAGACTTTTAGTTTCTGGGGACACAAATATGGTCGCACTATACGCGGGTTTGCACTATAAGCGGTTTTTTTTTAACGCAATGCTCTCCAATGGCATTGTCCAAGAGATCGGTTAAAAATCGCACTATAAGCGGGTTTCACTGTATTATCACTTCTATTTTTCCTCCATCACTCTGCTTCATTTCGCTTTCTCAATCTTTCTAATGCTCCTCTTCCCCATCACTTTAATTTTGATAATTGAGATATAGTTTATTGTTTTTTTTTCGCTGTGCTATATTTCTAAACTTGTAATAATTTGAAGTTCATTTTGTTATTGTCTGTAATTCGCGACTAGAAATTAATAATAATAAAAGAATCACTCCGCTTCACTCTCTCCTTCTCCATCATTTTTGTTCCTGGCTTTCTCTTCATCACTCTGACTTTATATCTATCTGTCTCGCTCCTCATCACTCATTTTCTTCCCTCCCATCATTCTGCAAACACATCGATCCAAACTCAAGATTATTATCTGCTTCTTTTATCCACGCGCACTCTAACTTGTTTCGCTTCCTCGCTAACTTATTCTCCTATAGCCAAAAGTGATGATTCGTCTTCAGTTAGCTCGTACAAAAAAAAAATAACTAAAAAAAAATATATGTACATGTACCGTAACAGTATTGGTCTAGTTTTGGTGGATTTAGTAATGCGAGTTGGATTAATCTATACGTTAAATAATATATCGAATCGTAAAAGATTCTATTTATATCGAGAAATTTCGTTCGTATTTCTGTATATCAGCGAAGCATTGAAGGGGTTTTAGCTGGACTATTAAACTTTTATTTAGCATAAATGTACGTAGCTAAAAGCTGGAGATAAAATCATAAAAATGCATCTAAAATTTAAAAAAAATAAAATAAAAATAAAATACCGGTATATATAAATTCAAGATAAAATTTTTTTAAAAAATAAATAATTCTCAGGTCTCACCGTACTTAAAGAAGGAAAAACACGAACCGAGATTATTATCCAAAGCAATTCGACTTACCTAAAAATTAAAAAAAAAATTTTGATTAGTTTATGAACAATTTAAGGAAAAACATAACAATTAAATTATAAAAAATTCAACATAATTTTTGGACGAAAACCAAATTGTCGTTAAAAACTGCATTAAAAAAACACAGTTGCGGATTTATAACGTGTGTCCTTAAAACTACGAAGCTTTTAAAAAGCGAATAAACAAACCAAATTTTAATGAAAATAAATTATTTTTTTTATATTTACATACAACAACACCTCCGATTTAATAATAAAAAACAATTTTTTAGAATATGACCTCTACAATATTCTAAAAATTGTTTTTTATCATTAAATCGGAGGTGTTAATTAATGTAAATATAAAAAAAATAATTCATTTTCATTATAATTTGACTGATTTATTCGCTTTTTAAAAGTTTCGTAGTTTTAAGGACACACTACTACGAGATTTATCTTTCTATCTCGAAAGTTTAAGTTGTATTCGCCCGTCAGAAAAACAAAACCTAGCGTGATGATCTTTTACCAACCTCCATTTCCAACCCTTCCGAAATTAAATTTTCAAAATATTTATTAGATACCATTACAAACAGCGCGATAGCCCGGCGCGAGTAAAATAAGTGTGAGTTGAGACAAGTCGACAGCCGTCAAATTGAGCGTCTCGCTTGCCAATATTCAAAGCGCGATCCCCGAAAAATCCCAGACAAAAACACAATAACACTTCGTCTAGACTCGACGCAGACGCACCTCGGGCCATTTATCCGTAGAGTGGCGAAAAGTGCATCATTCCTAGATAGGTGATGGAAATGGTAGAGAGACAGTTGGGGGCTTAGAAAAAGTGTCACCGATATATTCAAACTAAACGCCCGTCACTTCCTCTCAAAGCCAACTTTTTTTTTTTTTTTGCATCGAAATCATTCTTTTCCCTCGATTTAAACGGTTTACCAGAAAACGAGAAATAAAGTTTAAAAAAAAAAGTTATTTTGAGAGACTTCGAACGTGATTTAAAATGTCGGGCGGAAATAGCGTGAAATGCTTCAAAAAGTTTTTATCGTACGAAACGTACTGTATGTACGTAGGATGATTTGCACACAAAAAAAAAAATAAAGTACGCTTCATTGGCCATTTCGCTTCGATTGAACAATGGCCGATCACATTCATCACAACCAAACGCCAGTTTATCTCATTGTTACAAACGTTTCTATTGTTTAGAAGAGTCAAAAAGAGAGAGAGAAATAAAATCGATCGTGGATTTTAACAATAACTTTTTTTTTTTTTTTTTTTGAGTTTGAAAAAGTTAATGAAAATTATATTCATACTATTGATTATCTTTGTGTTCAAATGAAAATACGGTAATTCATATCGCCACCCAATGGATAATATTGTACTGCCATTTTCACAGAAATTTCGTTCCAAATAAACCTCAAATTTTTTGAAGAAAGAATTTCACCGTCCCGATCAGTTTCTATGTATTTTGTGTAAGTTATTGGCTACGGTGTATGTATTGTTTATGTAGCCGGCGGAACCTAAGTGAAAGTTTTTTATTTGAGTGAAAATATTTACTTTATACATTAAAAAAAAAGTGATAAAAAACTGAAGAAATATATGTATGGAAAAATTTTTATCCGAGATACATTTTTTATCCAGGAAAAATTTTTTTATCTAGGAAAAATTTTTATCCGAGATAAATTTTTTACCCAGGAAATTTTTTTATCAAAAAAAAAAAAAAATTTTAACCAGGAAAAATTTTATATCCAAAAAAAAAATATTTTATCCAGGAAAAATTTTATATCCAAAAAAAAAATATTTTATCCAGGAAAAATTTTTTATCCAAAAAAAAAATTTTTGTCTAGGAAAAATTTTTTATCCAAAAAAAAATTTTTAGAAAAAAAAAAAATTTTTATCCGAGATAAATTTTTTACCCAGGAAAAATTTTTCATCAAAAAAAAAAAAATTTTATCCA
>JAQGAY010000193.1:0-39577 GCA_034698085.1 Polydesmus angustus | reverse complement strand
ACTCTTTCTTCTAATTTCATTTCTTAAACAGTAATAAAAATAAAGTAGCTACTTTGAATCTAATTTAATAAAAATAACTTAACGTTATTAACTAAACGTTAATTTTCCTCGCGTTTTTAAATTAACCCCAAATTGTTAAGTTGATGTAAACCGTGCATAATAATGATATATCTGCCAGCTAACTCAGTCAAACTTCGATTACCTTATAAAGACGCACTTTTTACACCTTTAAACATTTCTGAGATAAGAGTGCGCCTCAGAATCAAGATATTTTTGATGAGCAGTAGACGACAGGGCATTCATTTTCACGTAAGAACTCCTCCTTTAAGTTTTATCACTTATTACATTCTGGAACTTAGTGATAAATGTCATCAATAAAATTGCGTTATGAAGCTGCATTCAAAAAAGCAGTTAAACATGATAATAGAGGTTCAAGTGTGATCAAACTCTGCATAATTATTACACAGTACAGTAACTTACACCTAATTCTGTTTTTATAAGGTTCCTGAATTCTGGTTCCTGAAAAGTAAGTGCAAAAAAAAAAAAATCGTGTAAAAAAAGTAATGGGGGGAATTCTGTGACATTATACAGTATAAGGGCTCCGGAAATTAAATACTGTACGGTATAATCAAATTATCATCTTGTAAATAAAAGTATGAAAAATTCGCAAAATAAGCAAAAAATGATTTTGAAATTAATTTAAAATCAGTGTTATTTCAAAATTTATCGCGTAAAAAGAGAATGAAATTTTATTTTGAATCCGTGTTACAGTATTTCAAATTCGTGTAAAAACAGAATTAGGTGTACTGGTAAGTAATGATATTCTGCAAATATCGGTAATGTATATTTTAATCCTTTTTTAAAAAAAAAATTTAAGACAAATAGTTTTTATTTCGCCGAATTAGTATTCAAGTATTATAGAATTAAATTAGTAACATTGACAAGTAAATCATAAAGTAATGAGAATGTAGACCTGAGAATCAACATAATTTTAAAATTGTTTTATTTATACTTTTCGCATTTATTTAAACTGTTTAAATTTCCAAAAGTAAAAAAGCTACTTTTGTAATAAAAATGTGGTGCAGCTCGCAATGCCTTTATTACCAAAAATCAATTGATTGCCTCCAGCCCCACACTGATTAAGCCGAAATTCCACTTTGCAAAATAGTCTTCTCATCTCGACGTTTAAGATGGAAGAAGGCTGTGTGCATGGATTGGCACGCGAATGACGCCCGGTGATAAGAAGTTGAAAGGGCAATAAAGCCGATGGAGCGTGGCGAGTATAACCGAATTTTAAAATTTTCACCTTCTTGCTAAAATACTCGGAATGTTAGATTTATATATTATGTGAGAGCAGCTCAAATATATCAAGAGATTTATATGCTTCGTCGACGCTACAAAATAGTTGTACAATTCCAACGTTTACAAGTGCTATCACCCACCCCCTTCACTCAGCTCCGGAGTTAAACACAATCGAGTGCAAAAGTTGACTTACATCGTCACAAATTGATTCGGATACGCGAAAAACGATTCCGACGACAACATTTCCGAATAAAATTTTCGGAAAATTTACTGATGCATTTCTTATAAGCTGTTACACACACACACACACACATACACTCTCACGTGATATCACGTGTTACCACTATAATTCCTTAAACGAATGAAAGCCCACGTAAGAAGAAGCTGGATGGAGGGAGAAAATGGCGGTTCGCATTTCTTCGCTATAAATCTGACATAAAAGTCCAATTACATTGGAGTTATTGCTCCTTGGAAGGATGAAAGTTGGTTTCCCATTTTATAAAACGCGCACTTCTCCCCAGATAACTTGACCGATGGAGTAACTATATTCCCAGTGGTGAATTAAGCGCAAGAAAAAAGTGATGTGGAGTGTTCGTATATGGACAATCAAACAGTCATCAATAATACATGTGCATATTCAATGCTCCAATTCGGGCGAGTGAAAAGTAAAGACGATGACATAAAAGGGTGAAGCAAAGCGCGCGGCTCAACAGCTATGCATATTAATGAGGGCAAATGCTTTCAATATAATCCTACGGTCTATCGACCTTATCATCGACTCGCCAAATCTAAGTTAAGAATAAAATTTAATACCGTATAGAAAACTTATTTTTCTTATTATTATTTTTTTTTTTTTTTGCTCGATTTTCTTAAATTTTCTTCATTCAGCGAAAACTTTATAACAATGCAACGTAATTATGATGCGGTAGTTTACAATTACCGGTATGTAAAAATTCGATTTTAAAGAAATATTTTTGTTTTGTTTTACCGTACTTTTTTGCCTTATAATTATAGGAGTTTCTACAACTCCGAGGAGGAACTACAATCCCGACTTCATTTGAGAGGATTGATGGATTTATTAAATCCGTCAAATTAATTCATTAGTTCGACTATAATACCTTATAATAATAGGCAACTTATGTATTGTATAATTAGACAATAATAAGCATCCATTTATAGAAAGCATTATTTCAAAATTAAATTTACTTGTCTAAACATTTACAGAATTTTAAAAAATTTTCACTTTTTTTTTTTTTTTTTTTTGGAAAAAACCCAAAAATGAGTATCGGTATTTAATTTTGGTCCATTCTTGTAGAAATTAAATCTGACTTTTTGTGGTTATAACCGAAGTTAACGTTCTTTTCAGTTCAAAAAAGAAATACACTGTATACAAGATGGTCACCAGACTTCCGAAAAATGATTTTATATCCGAGGACGTTATAACCAATAAAAAAAACCAAGTTTTACTGAATACAACTACTGTACTGTATTTTTACCAATTGGAAATTAAATAATTATTTGGTAGCGTGTATGGGATTTTGTTTACAACTTTCCCCTTCTAAAGTACTTGCATTAATCTAATTTAAAAAATAATTTAATAAAATTAAAAGTTCCTTGTTGTAAAACGCCATTTGTTTGATTCGATTCATAAAACCTCAACAATTGAGATTTTAATCAAATCTGTTATGTTCTGATTTCCTGTTTTATTTAACGCGCATTGATTTGCCGGCTAAGCGTAATTTGTTTTTTTTTTTTTTTTTTGAGGATTTGCCCATCGCCAATTGGGAAGGCATTGGGAGGAAAAACATTAACAAAGTACCGGAAGTTTCTTATCTAAAGTTTGCGTTGGATACGATTCTTTTTCCACTATCTCCCAATTATCAAGCAATTTCCGGAAAATGATTGTTGGAAAACAAATTGTTGTTGGTTATTATATTAGCTGGTCTAATCGATAAGTGTGCCACTTGTTCTACTTCAATTTTCTTCAAACTCCATTTACACGTAAAGAAATACGAACCAAAATCGGGATTAATTAACGAGTGATTTAAAAGATAATCATACAAACTACATAGTAATTAAATTGTTGAGATACAGTACTCAAAACTTTAGAAATACAGGTTTATAATACTTTGTGTATCAGCAAATGTTTTTTTTACCTTTTATTAAAAAAAAAATTATAATAATAATTGCTACAAATTTTTATTAACCAGTTTCCGAGCAAATTTGCTTTAATTTCGATCATTTTTATACGATGAAATTATATACTATATTTATTATATAACTACATGTAATTGAACCATAAAAGCCCCTGAGAACATAATTTCTTCCGTCAGCGCCACTACTGTATATTAAAAAAATCAAACGCAGAGTTACGATGACAAAAATAAATTTTATAGACAATCTAGACCATTTAAATTTTAAAAAAATTAATCGAATCTGATTGAATATAATTTAGATGGTAATTACGAGTAAAATTATATGGTCATTGGATTGGATTGGCAATTACATCCTCAAAACATCACTTTTCCAGCATGTAAAGCTGTCATTGCGACATATAGAAAAAACAACAACAAAATAGCAAGAAATAATACACGAAACGCTAAAAGCGAAGAAAATATTGTAAAAAAAATAATAAAATATTTTCCTTGAATTTTATTAGCCTCCCAGACGCGCTTTATTGTCTCTCCTTAATGCTTCGTTAAAAAAAAACAGCCTTCTCATGTTTTCATATACTCCGTTGCGCACCTCAACAGCAGACGCGTCTCAAGGTAAAAAGATATTTTGTGGTTGTGTTTACATTATTTTGCCAACGAAAAAAGATCTACATAGCGATGTTGTAATTCTCGGCAATATAATATATTAAACGTCGAAAATGATTACAAGATTAAAATATGAATTATGAAGCAGATGCGAGCGAAGGAGGGGTTTTTTTTCCTTTTCTTTTCTTATTCTTCTTCTTCCTTACAACCGATGGATTAAGATGCAAAATGCCGAATATAAACGAAGCATTATCTTAAATTTAAATAAAGTAAATTATTATTATAAAGGTAGGTGAAGTATATCGGGGCCCCCAAAAAAAATTCTTTTTTTTTTTTTAATACTTTTTTCTTCTTCGAATGAGAAATAAATTATACAAACAAACGTTAATGCGTCTTATTTCATACTTTTTCTTCTCATTACTCGCTTTCTACGGTAAAAAAATAATATTAATAATAGAAAGAAAAGAAGAAAAAAAAAGCGTTTGCGCATTTTTTCGTAACGTATAATTTCCCATTAGTAGAGCAACACGAACGATTTTGCCTCGAACATTACCGATTTAACTGCGCAACGTAATTTAGGTTGGTGGGTGTTTAAGACTAAAACGCGAGCGTGATTGTTAGCCATGACCGTTGTTTACTCGAATCCGCACGGTACAATTTGGCACAGATGACTCGCCATAGTTTTAAGCCCACCTTAACCCTAACAACCGTAGATAGCACTTTAGCAGAGTGCGTGCTATTAACCTAAAGAAGCTTAATACATTTAAAATTAACGACTGAGACTACCTTCTCTATATGGGAACCCGCAAGTAGGTTGAACATTCGATACAAATTTTGCGCAGTCACGTTTGGCCTTACTTAACTATTCCGAGTTTATAACGCATTCAAAACTTGCTAACCACAATTCAAACAAGTCTTCTTCATTCATAATAGTAATGCAGTAAGCCTACAATATTGGCACGCCACAAATTTAAATTTAAATCTTTAAATTCAGCCTGCTTTAAATTTTCGGTAATGTGATGGCCCAAAATAAATACAAATTTCGATTATTAAAAAGAGATACTGTACAATAAAACCTCGCTTAGTCCGGGTAATTGGTTCCACCAATTTCCCGCACTGCTTGAAACCTGACTAATCGAGGAACTAATTGGTTTCACCCTTTTTTCAATAAATAAAACGCGATTAAAATGTCTTCATTACCAATAATTAATACCGGTACATGTTTTTCATATTTTATTTTTGAACAAAATATATTATTGCCGGTATTTTAATTAGGTATAATTAAAATACTCTCCTGAAGATTTGCAATTAGGGTAGTATCTTTCACATTATTACAATAATCACCCGATTGATCCCAACGGGAAAACCAACAAAATAATGTATCCCGAAAAACAAAACCGGACAAAAAAATGCTGCATAAAATTTTTTTAAAAAATCGGTCATTTATGTACGAGTATTATATAAATTATTTCATTCTGTACTAATTTAAAAAAAAAAAAATTTCTAAACCGGACTACAGCGAAGTCGGGCTAACCGATATAATAATGTGTGTCTTTAAATTAACGAAGCTTTTAAAAAACGAATAAACAAGTCAAATTTTAATAAAAATGAATTATTTTTTTTTAAATTTACATTAATTAACACCTCCCATTTAATAATAAAAAAACAATTTTTGGAATATAACCTCTACAACTGAGTCGTAAGCGCGTGTAAACGCGCTCACTCACGTTTGACGGGTAAAGCTTTTGCGGACTTCTATCCTGCGCCTGCCGACTGCATCTCGGCACGTGCCGGCATCTACCGTAGGAATAATGGAAATTTCTTCGAGCGCATTTACGCGTGCCGACTCAGTTGTGAAGGTCATGTTCCAAAAAATGTTTTTTATTATTAAATGGGAGATGTTAATTAATGGAAATATAAAAAAATAATTCATTTTCATTAAAATTTGACTTGTTTATTCATTTTTTAAAAGCTTCGTTAATTTAAGGACACGAATTTTATTAATAATTATAATCTTGATTTGAAATTTTGTTAGAAAATCGGTTAGAAATAATTTAGAATTCTCAGCATGAAATAACAATTTAAAAACTTATTAAAATATAATAAATAAAAATTAGTTTTCATAATGTACGAGGTCAGAGGGCTGGAAGCGCATGGTCAATATTATTAACCTATCACTAAAAACATCAACCAAAACGACTTTAAAGAATTTGTATACCAACAACTTGGAGCACTGAATAATATATTTTGTAGGCCGATTATAATTATAATAAAGCTCCGCCTACATTTTTGAATAGGTAGCAATAAAATGCAAGAGACGGTGCTCACAATCATCTAATCTAACCAGCACTTGAGACAACCAATTGAGTCGAGTTAATGTTAATAGTAAACGCGCGCTTTCATCATCTGTAAACAAATATCCGAGATCGCAATATTGCTGTAAAATAATTGCGCCGCGAACACCTTTTGCCATCGTAACTTGCATTTGTTATTCACGTTCCAGCGAGAAACCAATAAACATTTTTCTATCTTTTTTTATCGTCGGAAATAGGATAACAAATAATATCTCGTCGATGGCGCGATATAATAGACCGCAAGTGCCTATAGCAAACAGTTGCTGGTGGTCTCATTCGGATTCATAAGAAACCGTATAGAAAACATCATTTTAAAGTTGATAGATACGGTTGATCTCGGTAAATGTTTAAACACGGCCCATGTTGATTCGTTTGAATGTTTGACCCTAGGAGAAACGGCATTAAGAATGAAACAAATACTTTCTTAGATTTACAAAGAGAAAACAATCCCAAACAATAATTATTAATTTATCTGCTCGTAGTACGCAGTCGTAAAAGGTCCCAAAGGTTCGGATTGCATACGTTTAGCTAGCAAATTCGATTTCTCGGCGTCGTTCACTCTTCAACACGCCATTCCGCGTTCTCCAGGGAAACGACAAAAGTCGGAACTGTAGATAGCGTACACGCTAGTTTGGCCAGCTAAATTCTCCAAATTTTCCGTTGCGTAAATACGAACGTGCTTTACGTCACTGGATTTGGGCGGATTCAAGCGCGTGCAAAATCCGTGTTCAACGTGGCGAGAAATGTAGATCGGCTCGCGCATTGCGCACTCGTTTAATCGTGTCTTTTAATTTACGCCATTATTTCACAAATACAGAGAGCGAGGTACTCTGGACTTGTAAAACGTGCGTGAAAGTGAAACAGGACATAGAAAAATGACTCTAGGATATTATGCTGAACCCACCCTTTAAATGCAAACAACACACGCCTTGGAATTTTAACGAGCAATCATATATTTTTCATGCTCATTTTCGGCAAATGGTCATTTGCGAGTCGCAACGTTGATATTTTGCCTCCCTCCCGCGGAATGCGACGCCGCCATTTGCCTCGCAAATCGTTGAATAAATAAATTTTAAGTACGGAAAAGATTAGTCATGTCAAGCTTATTAATTTCAATCGTTATTTAACTTGCTTCCGACTAGTTATAAATAATTCTCAGTTAATAATAGTAAGTAGTAATCGATGGCTTAGTGGCAATTGTACGTGTCATCGTTTTTAGTTAATTTGAGTTATTATACCCTTCATTTTTAAGGTTTTAGTGTAACAAAAAGTATCATTTTTGCTAATACCAAACAATTTAAAATTTTTGAAAAAGTAACAACTACGAGTAGCAAAAAAATTATAACTTATACTAAAATTTTACCGGCAACACAAAAAATATTGACTGCATTAAAAATGTTAAGCCTAAAATAAAGTAGCAATTTGTTCCGAAAGAAACTATACGCTTGTAGCCTACGTTCACTGCAGTTTTTTTTGCAAATACAGTACATGTACATAATAAGGTATTATTATTTGAAGCACTCTACATTAAATTTTCTTTAAAAAAAATATTTTTTTCTTTATAAAAATCTATATTAACTCAATTAATTAATAGTATTAATTAAAAAAATACAATTAAAATAAAACTATTATCATTACTAATTAGTGCACAATACATGCTGTATCCGTTCTCTTGAGCTTCATAAAATCATAAAATAAAATTTAGTTGATCAAGCATTGTAAATACGAGTTACTTTATTAGTTGTAAAACGTTTCACTAACAGGTATTTATAAAAAATCTTAATTTGTAATTTTTTTTTAATTTACCTGTTTGAATAAATTCAAGTATGATAATAAAGCATGTGATGGCTTTTAATAAATGATTAAAACCAAAATTGCAGAAACAATGTTATCAATTATTAAGCAGACTAATTCCTATTCTATTACTTATTAATTACACAGAATATAAAAATCAAGTTGTAGTTTAAACAATTAAAAATTGTCAAATGCTCGTTAAATATTAATTATCCGTGCCTGCATTATTATAAACCAGAAAATTGAATTACATTACAATATAATATATTATTTTTAACCGGTTTTAAAATTTATAATGCATTTTAAATAATTCTACTTAAACGTTATTATCAATATTTAAAAATTGATATGGTCCCGTAACTAAATTTAGTAGAAATAAAAAAATGGCGAATTATTTAATTCATAAATAATAAATCACTGCAATGAAACATTTTAAAACAAGAGAAAAAAATCATTTATAGAAAATATATAAATAACATTTTCATTAAAATTAGTACATTGTACAATACTGTAATAAAATTTAACCATCTTATAAATTTTTAAATAAATTATTCAGTGAAAACTCAAGATAAAATCCGTTAAAAAGAACCGCACGTTTGTTCAATATTGGTAGAAGATTAAAAAGTGCGTTAATTTAATAGTTGGCAAAACCGTCGAAGTAATTTATATTGATGAGACCGACTTCATCTATTTTTCCAAACTCTTGACAGCTAATAATCAAAAAGCACTTGCTCCAGTAATTACAAGTGATCAATTTAACAGACAAGTTAAAAATTCGTAATTGATACATACAGTATAGAGTGTGGCGTGTTGAGATATTAACTACAGTATAGTGGCTTCGATATGGTGTGTCACTGGAGAATTTATCTCCTATCAACGTCAAATCATTAGTGCATTACCGCATAGACAATAATGATTGTTCTTCTATGCTTAACGAAAAAATTACACGCATTTTCGAATTTTTATGAACGTCAGATTATCTTATTTATAAAAATAATTAAAATACAAATTATCCAATAAACTTATAAAGGCATAAATACTGTATTTTAAAATTACTAATTATTCAAACCTTATCATTAATCAAACAAATTAATGACGCAATAACATTAAAAAAACGGTTTTACTGCATCTTGTTTTCAAAACAAATCTCGCGTTTGCATCAAAAGTTTTGGTGATAACGTAATATAATAACCGTAACTGTTTTCCCCCATTTATTTATTTTGTAATTAAATAGACACGAGTTAAAATACAATATATAATCAATATTTTTTATGTATAATACAGTATTACGCTTTTAAAAGAATAATAAAAGCCATAGAAAATGTTTTTCTTGTAAATTTTTTTGTCCACAAAATTAATTTAAAAGTTATTTTTACGTGGTTTCGATGTAACGAATTCAATTAAGAAATACTTGAGAGGAAATTTATTAAAATAAAGCTCATTTCGACAACAAAAAGAAACAAAACACTCCACTTCTTTAAAATAATTTTTTCTTTTGTATTATTTCAAATTAAGTTTAAAGAAAAACTAGTATTAGCGTAGAAACGAAGATTCTAATTAAATCAAGATTCTTTTAATATGAATATACGCCAAATCCGAGCGTTCAACTTCCACTTTCGAATTGGCCAATAAAATCCACTCTCGAATTACGTCAAAAGTGTAATAACACTCGAACTCGAGTTAAAATTTCGCTCTAAATACGGTACAAGGATTGATAAAGTTATTGCTTTGTATTTTTTTTTTATCAAGTACACGATGTTGTTTACTCAACCAACAATAAAGAGATTTTCAATTGCACACGTTTTCCAACTCCGAGAGGAAAAAATATAGGCCAACCCAGACCATTTTTTTTTTCTTCTTACTTTCTTTTTCATCTTTACTCTCACAGAACAAAAAACTTCAACTACAGCATTTTATTTATTTTGTTGTTGTTTCTTTCTTAAAACAAACATTTTTCATGAAAGAAAATCTAGCCGATTTTTTTTTACATTTCAAACGAAATAGTTAAATAAACCTGTTTATTCGGCTAAAAGATAACCGATTTTATTTGTTTGGCATTTCAAATCACTCAAACAATCGCACAAATTTCAACCAAAATGCAAACAGATGTTTCCTATTGACGAGAAATTTTGCATAACAATTCCGCTCTTTAAATGTTCAAGAGCTAGTTGAAATAAACCACATCTTTATTCCTAGCTCTTTTATTAGAATACAAACTAATGTGTATATCTCTTTGCTACGTTTGAGATGAGCACACAAACTTTCCTTTTTCATTCTCCCGATAAATTCCCACGTCGTGCATTTGTTACTCTCAATAGCAGCACTTTTTAACTTTCTTTCAAATAAACAACATAAAATAAAAAAAAACCTCGAGTGAAGAGGCGAAAATAAACCCACTACTGTTTCTCCATTTTCGCCGTACGAGGTCGCTAGTTGATAGCCATCCGTTTTTATGCAGATCTAATAACGTGAGGTTAGATAACACTATTATAATAGTCTACAATCTACATGCATTAAATAAGGTAAACTTAATTTCCATCTGCATACCCTGCATAAATAAGCCACTGCGCTACGGTCAAAAAAAAATTTTTTTTTACTATTTTTAAAAAAAAGAAAATATAATTTTATTCCGCTTATTAAACTTATTGTATTATATCAAACACATTCAAGATTCTAAGAACGCGGCATGACAACTCTTGGTTGATGACATACTAGTCAAATATGAAATAGCGTGAGATAAATGGAGCAGAATGCGTAAATAGTGATGATTATTTTCTACATTCAACACGGTGTCTGAAAGATAGTAAAAAAAACTGAATTCGAGAAAAAGAGCTTATTAATGTATTTAATCTAATAAACACAAGATAACCTCGATTTTATAGTTTAGAAACTAAAAACAGTAAAACCCGTTTACAATGCGCCCGCTTATAGTGCTATTTTTGCCCTGTCCCTTGGACAAAGCCATTGGAGCATGTGTTAAAAAAACCGCTTATAGTGCGACCATATTTGGGTCCCCAGAGACTAAAAGTCTGTATAATAAGCCCGTTTATAGTGCGCTTTACTTAAATAATTTTTTTTTTAATTACGGTATTTCAAATATAGGAATTTTAAAAACTGTGAACTTTTGGGCAGTTTTTTCGTGCCAATTACAATATGCACGCCAAAAAAAAAAAAATTGGATAAAAAAATATTTTTGAGTAAATGTATAATTTCACTAAGGAAATACTTTAAATTACATTTTTAGCATTTACGGTCCCTTGAATCGCACTATAAGCGGGTTCTACTGTATTCCACGAATACGGGAATTAATTTAAATAAAATAATTGATAAGCGACATAATGGTTCCAAAAAATAAAACTTCGTTCTTTAATAATCATTTTCAAACTACTGTAATTGCATTGGCAAAAATTTAATAACAAAAATCATAATAAAACGTAAAATCGGGGTTCCGCCGCTTTGACACGTCGGACAAAGTAAAATAAAACATAAGATGTTTATTTTCGGGATAAAGTAGTGTGAGTCGCACGCACATTGAAGACGATTGAAATCACCTGTGGCTGGCGAAAGGCGATCAGAAAGGCCAACGTACCCGTAATTAGACCGGAGTGTTTGTGAGAGAGCCTGCAATAATCCGGTTTCCAGTCCGTGAGAAAGTGGTGGAGAAAAAAAATGAAAAAGAAGAGACGAGATAGCGTTTTCTCCAATCGAGGTGGACGCGACTACCGTTCAACTACCTGGCTACACCGAATTAACCAGGCATCGTGCACCTTTAAAAGGAAAATCGTATAGGTGCGCGCGCAGCTAATAGTACCTGCACTTTTCAATGTGCGTGCTAACAAGTGATGATGATGAAGACGACGACTTGGAGGATTTTTCATGATGAGAATTAAAAAAAAAAATTGTAAGATAATGACATCGACGATGAGTTACATAAAAAAAAAATGTAAAAGCAAAACAAAAAAAAAATTACCTCTCTCTCATTGATGATAAGACTTAAAAGATAGAAGGGATTAATGCTTGAGAGTAAGTTCTCATTGATATAAAAATAAAGTTAAGACAAAAAAAAAATTTAATATATATACGTACAATGGTCAAAGTCGTTCAATGAAAGTTAAAAACAGAGGTTGTTTACTTCTGTTAATAGAACTGTAAGAGAGAGGTAAAACTCATTTAATAACAACAAAAAGTTGTAAGTTCTTTTATAAAAAATTTTTTTCATTTTGATTTTAATTTTAAAATCTTACGAAATTTTCGAGCGTTACTCATTTTATAATAAACTAAAAACTCTTACGAATTGCTTTTGTCATGTTGTATAATATTGTTCGTCTGTTACATCTCACGATCTATCAATCGATCATTGAAAAGAAGAGAAAAAAAAGTAGAACGTTTCAAAATAGTTTGCCGAATAAACCGTGTTAAAACATGATAAAATATTAAATTTAATAGCAACATATTTTCCTCCATTTATTATTGATCACATTAAATTTTCACAATTTCACCAAAAACTTTTATTTTTTTTTTTTTCCTTTCAGTTTTATTTCTGCGGTTTTATAGTTAGAAGATAGTGAAAAACACCCCGTATAAAAAGAAATAAAAAAAAAAAAAAAACCATGATCATTTATTCGCATTTTAAACAATCAATATTTAAAATAAAAAAAAGGGAGCCTGAAAATTGCGAGCACTTTGAACGCGCGAGAATAGGGTATTTGAATACGGGAAAGAATGAGACTCAATTCTTTACCCAGCCGAATTTAGTATCTGTACCAGTGAACAATTGACGTTTTATACTGTATTCCATTTTCAAAATGTAGGTCAACAACTTTCATCACCTAGCAAAACTTGAGCATTGAAAAATTTAATGCAAGCGCGCCTTACGAGTATCTAATTCACGCGCAACATCGAAGATATTTTCTACCAAACATCGTTCGCACCACCAAAAAAAAAAAAAAAAAAAGATGCGCAAATCGAAAGTGACCCACTACAGTAAATCTACCCGCAGAATGAAGTACAGACGGAAAGAAAAGAAGAAAAAAAAAAAAAAAAACTACAACGTCAAATCGTTTTTATCTTGTTAGTCTTTCTTTCTATCTAACTAATCTAACTTCGGAAGAAACTAAATCTAACATCATTTGAAGACGTTGTTGAAGCTCAAGCAGAAAATGCGCATTAAATTTAATTAAAGCTAAGACCGTATAATGCAACTACGATTAAATTACCAATGTTTTCCAGAAATAAAACTTTTTTCTAGCGATTTAAAAAAAAAAAGAGAAAGAAAAAAAAAAGTAAGTTTTACGATAAGAAGAAATAAAGAGTTGAAAAACTTTATTTTATTTTTTTTTTACTAAAAAAAAAAAAGAAAAATATCAAGTTAGTAATACGAGTTGATTAGGTGAACTGTGTGATCTGAGAAGTTTCAGTGCGGATACTTGAGTGTTTGAATGGAAAAATCCTGAGTTTGTGAGTTGACGCGATGCCGCCAGTCTCAATCAATTGGAAACGTCTTGTGCCACCGCGTTCGAGGCCTAAGAGAACGACCGTTTCACGCATGAAAACCCAGCATTAAAGGTCCATCTACAACTGAAAGCCCATTTTCCCATAATGATAGCCATTGGGAAAAAAACACGGATCTCTCCTGCCCCCCACCACCTCTTCTTTTTTCTTTCTCTCGCTCCTTCTATCTATCCATCCTTTTCTTATCGAAATCTCTTGAATTCGCTGCGACCAATTCAAAGCAGGCTGAAATCAAGACGTTATCAGACGCCGAAGAGAAGACCCGAGCGAACCGACGGGTTACAATATACAGTATACCAAAGCGGATAAGTAAGTAGATTTGATATTTCCACGTCAATATCACGTTGGTTTTTTTTTTTCTTCTTTTTCCTTTTGGTATTCAGTCGTTTGACAAACTGCTGAGCATCCCTAAACTTAAGTAAGTTTCGGAATCACTTCTTATAATAATTATTCTCCACCCCCACCCTCTTTTTCTATACCCCCCCCCCCCCTTTAACCTCACGCCGACGACTTGAAATATGGAGTTGAACACGTGTTCAAATGGTGTTGGCTACGTTCCCATTAGGCCACACTCGGGATCTGCTCCTGTCAAATGCAATTCACTTAAACTTCAATAATTCATTCAGAGTCTTTATGCTGGAGACGAGATTTGAGATATACTGTAGTTTATAATGAGAATTTCTCTCCGTCTCATCTCAAAAATACATTTTTAAAATACGCATAAATCAGGCTTTTGAAGGAGTGCCCACACACGTAAACATTCTTGAATAAATATAATAATAAAAAAAAAAGTTCCGAAATTATAACCCGCGAGCTAATGCGTGTAAACCGTCCCAGGAGAAAAAGATTTTCACTCTATTAAAACAATCCTTTAAAAAAATAAGTAAATAATAAAATCCGTTAGTTTAAAAAGCCCAAACTTAAAAAATAAAATTGAAGGAAATAGCGGGATATGTTTATTTTTGTGAATTTGGCACTTTTCAATTTAATTTACGAGTCAATTCGTTCTACATTGTATTAACACACGAAAATTAGCATGTAAAAATGTCGTTTATAATAATTATTATAAAGCTGAGTGAACATTTACAATTTGGAAATACAGTACCTTGTTCTTGCCCCAAATGAGGTTAAAATTGCTCTTTTAAGGGCAAATTCAACAAACAACAAATTATATATTACAATGACGATTTACTAATATCAATCAAAACAGAACAACAAAATAAAATGAATTCAGCAAACTCAAATTTATATCCCTAATTTTCAAAACTTTACCTGTACCTTTATTCAACTTATAATTTGTTACCATTTGCTGAATACCATAAAAACTAAAACCCATTGCTTCATTTATACAGCCCCAGCCGAAAGAGAACTTTTTTTTATATAATTGAAGGACACATTTTAACTCAAAAACTAGAAAAAAAATAATAGAGACATCTTATTATTGCTGCAAGCCCTCTAATTGAAGACTGCCGAATAACATTTTCATTTCCGTTTTGATTACTTTAGTATTCTCATTGATGAATATTTTCACTACTAGAAATTCATCAATTATTATTAACGCGCACTCAAAGAAGTTTAATTTTGAATATGTAATTGAGTTAATAATTATATTTTGCATGCTTCGACAAATATCAACAATGACGTACCTACTGAGTATTGTTACACTGTATTTCATCCCTTCTTAAAATTTAACGCACGCAAACACCTATTATAGCATGGCCACTTCCGGTCATCATAATTTCAACAGAATCTCAAATTTCGAGGCGCGCACTATTATTATTTTACGTTGATTTAATAATACCATCACTTTTATAAAAAAAATATATACCGTATATATTTTTTAGTGGTAAAATTATTCAAAACTTAAAAAAAAACTGCGTACGAACAGTTACAACTTTTAATGGATTTTTACAGTACATGTAAACAACCGCAGATATATAGTTAAACTAAGGAAATTAGTGTCCATAGATAGAAACAAAAAAAAAAGCTTATAAATAATTAAAACTCAGTACGCGTGTTGCATCTTAATGCGTTTTCTTCTTTTTTTTAAATTTTATTGGGTAATGTAATCAAGCATCGAGATATTTAAGAATGATTTGAATAAGATTAAGTGTTTGTTTTAATTGTAGCGTCAGATACGATGTCACTTCTGCACATACTCGCAACGTAAGCTGGGGTACAAGCACCGTCAAATGAATGATTATCAGTTAAAGAAGCTATTTTGAGCTTATTTTCTTCTTACTGTATTTTAACAAAAAGAAGAAGAAAAAAAAAAAAGAATAACGAAAAGAGAGACGAAAAAAAAAAAAACCTCGCGCACACTTTCTATTGAATTTGATTAACGCAAATTTCGTCGTCACTTAGTCATTGGCGTTTATAGACTGTAGTCTATTTCAAATGCAATCAAGCAACCAATTTATCATTACCGATTCGAAGGCGCGCGTAAAAAAATTGACACTTGCCAACGCACTCAACCTTTGCATATTCAAAATGATGGTTGAAACGTAAAAGTCTTTTATGCAAATTTGTATTTGCAATGCTTGCTCACGCTCCAACAACTTTTAAAAAATGAAATTTAAATAAAGAAGAAAATAAAAATAACATTCGAATTAATCGACAATTCTACTCTTAATAATAATAGCTTAAATGGCAATGCTAATCCAGGCATATTTTATATGACAAAAATGGCTACGATCGATACCAACATGATTGTAATAATTGTACAACGTTCAGCATTTTACTTTTGATGGGTTGCTAAGGAACCTATCGACTTGGTTAACATTCTATTATATATTCAATGCCACTTATTTTTCTTATGATAAGCATACTGTACTTCTTTGAAAAACGTTTCTTCTTTAAACTTTCTATTGTACAGGTACATGCACGTATTATAGATTCATATATATTTTTTAATCTAATTTCTAATTTTTATAAAATGCAGCCCTACCACAATAATTGATTCTTACACAAAGAAAAAAAATATCTTTATTATATGCTTAAAATAGCTTGAGAGTCGTGCTTGTTGCATTATAAATTAATTATATCAAAATATTTTTAAAAAATAATTCATAAAAATGAAGCACCAATAAAAATCGGTCTAAATTTGGATTTTTGAGACGTACGAGCACAATTAACGCTGGGCCAGGCAAGTAGTTAGATGGGCAAGTAGTTAGATGGGCAAGTAGTTAGACTCCCACTTTAACTACATATGAGTGCGCGAGCAAATATGATACAGGGATGACATTTTGGCCACTCCAGGCTCTTCCCTGTCTAAACATTGGTCAGAAATGGGCAGCAAAAACCAAACAAAATGAAAATATACTCGTAAAATAATCTCACGTACTTGAAAAAAAAAATGAAACACGAAATTCGTTAAATGTGTGTTTAAATATCTTGTTTCCAAATAACTAAAAAAATAAACAATAATAATAGGATTGTGATTCGAGCTTAAACATTCTAGTTTCTTTTATATAAAATTTATTTTAAAGTTACGTTATTTGATGATTTACAAGTTGTTAATAAAATAAAGTAAAATACAGTTAAAAGCAACAAAAAATATCATTTCTTTTATAAGGTAATCGGATTTAGTTTTTATATTATTTTGCAAAAAAAAAATCTGTTCAAGTTAGAAAAGCAAATAAAATCAATACTTTTTTTGTAGCATTTCAATTATAAACTTTTGTAACAAATTTGTTCCAAACCCAACAACTATGTGGAGTAAACACAATAACTGCGACATTCTAACAATTAACGCAAATTATTTTAAGTTTTCCAAATATATACAGGTGACTCAATAAAAAGTAAACCCGACTTTAAGCGGTAAAGTTAAAAAAAACTCTTAACTACGATTCAGTTAATTTAAATTCTAAAAAAAAAAAAAAAATTGCGCGTATTTGAACGGTGATCATGCCTAAAGTGCATTACTGACTAGAAATCGATTGCGTTAAAATGCGCTTTACTTAATAAATATAAATTTAAAAAACTATGTAAACCTCCACTAGTCAAACTTTATTTACACGCAATAATAACCGAAAAGCGTCTTAGTTACCGAATTATTTACAGTTTCCCTATAAATTTACCGTAGCGTAAAATCGCGCGCGGTTTCAAGCTCAAATAGATCCGGTTCAAACTTCGTTTAACTTTAAAGTCAAAATGAGTTTGCGCGAGCTCTTAATCATCGATTTTTCCTACACCAAACTCATTAACTTTAAATATACACTATCCGACGAAATATGTTGATCAAATATTTAAAATCGAGCGTCGAGTACTTTCTCAGCGTAAACATTCAACGCGCGCGTACACGAATATCTACACGCGTGTATATTTTTTTTCAATAACAATTTTGATAATTTAATTACTGCCAAGTTTAACGCCTACCCACTGCATTACATGTGGTTTGTGCAAAAATTAGGATAAAAATATAGGATCTCTGCGGTACCACTATCGATTATACAAAAACGACCTGACCTTGCTCGATTCATTAATTCGCGTGTTAAGTAAATCCGTCAACACACAAATTTCACCGGAAAAGATATTTATATATGGGGATAAAAGTATAGGAATTTGATGCCTAAACTGTATTCTAGTGAAGGATGAATGATGTCCGCCGGTCCGTGCAATCGCCTAGCCACTAACTGACCTATAGATAGCTCTTGAATAACAATTCATCGCTATCCCGGCCGTCGTAAATACAGTCATTACACCGTTTACGACGCTCCTAGATGTAATAATTGTACGGTCATCCTCCATATGCGCCCTCTATAAATAAACCCAAAGCTTAACAGAATCCCAAAATCGACGTCAATCGTCCGACCGATCTCATCTTCCCTTGTCATTGTTTTTTTATTATCATCTTTTTTTACTCATTCTTTTTACTATAAATATCTTCGCCCACTCTCTCCATCCTATCTTTATTTTTCTTTCCCTCGTTTCTCTCTCTTCCTCTCACCCCCCAACTCTCTTCCGCTAGAAACTCCTGAAACGAGCTTGTAGATGTTTTTATTTATATAGGTATAATTACTTGGAAGGTGCATCACCATCGCCGATTACTTGTGTAACGACTACGAAAACTAACTCAGGTCCCAGACAATTAAAGTTGAAGTCGTTAAAGAATAAACGCGTGAGAATGATGCAGCAGCTAAAGATAATAATGACAACGATATACGGCTCAAAGTGCACGTACACACACACATATACACGTGAAACGTAGTGAGAAAAACGGGAAAAACAAATTCAAACAAACAACTGTCAGAGAAAAATTTTCATCGCACGAAAAATCATTCGAGTTCATCTAACTTTTAAAACAAAAATAAATAAGCGTGCATAATATATCAACTAGCGGAGTAACGAATAAAATTTTAGCAAAATATTTACACGAATAAAATAATTAAGCATTCGTATTTCTGATGAAATTAAGTTAAAAAAACGGCTGCTTTCCAATTTAGCAATTTTAAAAAAAAAACCCTATTGAAAAAATCATCAAAATACCTAATTATAGAAATTAATGTAAATACTGTAAATGCGGCATAATTTTGTTATTTTATCTTCGTTTTAGATAGAGTATATAATTATAGAAATTTAAGCCTTGAATTGCAATAAGCCTGTAAAATTTACAAATTTAAATTACATGTAAATCAAATAAAACGTTAATTAATGTAAATAACTGTAATAGAAAAATAAATAATTTTTTTTTTTAATAAATAGTACAAAACAGAGCTCGCATAATGAATACACACATTTTAAATACCCTAATTAAATAAATTAATACTATAAAATTTAATAAAAATTGCAAATAAAATTCTAACCGTAAATAAAGATTTTTCAAATGTATTTAATTAAAGAAAGCAACTTTTTTTTTAAAAAAAAAACAACTTAAAACCCTAAAATAAAAAGAAAACCGGTGTAGATTAATTGTATTTTGAGAGTAATGGGCTGCTTTCGTCTTATCAGCTACAAAAGTAGCCAAGCATAGCTAAATGACTTATGGCTCGATTAGGCGTTAAACGTGCAGATAGCAATCGTGTTCCTCGTTAGGCTGTCATTTAAATGTTAATGTCGAGCGTGTAAATATTGTTCAATTTCTACCATTTCAAAAGGAAGGATTACAGTACAGTCGCCGTTATGTAATCACAACGCCCCGAATTGATCGGACTCGTGACCGAGCGAGGAATTGCCCGTTATCAACGAGACTTATATCACTTAATTCATGAATAATAAATTAACTAACTTCTAATTGAGTGCATTAATTTTTTCCTACAACGGCGCACAACTTTTCTAACATTGCGTTTTATTTATGAACCTAATGTGTTGAATGTCAAATCCATTTCAACGGAAACTGTTCCCTGCTTGCTCTGTTGCTAAACAGATTCGCCATAAAACTCGCGATTAATCACGAAATGGGTTTAATACCTCACCGTCATTTACAAATGAAATAAAAGATTCAAATAATTTAGTTCTATGCCATATTTTAATGTATACATTATAGTATTAAAATTGCGCGAAAGCGATTAAGTTTTTAAATATTGATTTTAAAATAAACTAACAGAAATTTTAAATCAATTAAACATCTTTTTCTTGGATTTAATTTCCGGAACATCTGCAATAGACGTATAAAAAAAACCCAAGCTAAATACAGTAGTCGCTTTTAAAGATAAGACAAACGCTACTGAAGTTTAACAACCTAACGGAGGATTTCTAAACCATAAAACTACGTTAAATTGCCTCAATTAGCACATTTTCATTGAAACTAAATCAATAAAATTTAAATTTCGTACAAATAAACCTTAAATCTTAGTCTAAAAATTAAAAACACCTGTAGTAAGTCTGACTTGCAACTAAAAACCAGTATTAATTTCCATATTTATTAACATAAAACTTTATTTTAATCCAAAAATATTACTTAAATCATAAATTTAAATCAGTTTTTCTGGTACTGTTTATTATTTTTTTTGTTTTTGTTTTTGTTTTTTTAAAAAAAAAACCTTTTAAGCTACAGTATACGAAACCAAATTTAAAAACAAAAGTAGTGTGAATTAAGCTTTGCAAATCTTCAACTTCACCGAAATGTAAACAACCGCCAAACCGATAAAAATCATCTAAACAGATTAACCATTACAATTTAATAATAGCAGACGACATGTGGAAAATAGAGATTTCGGCATCTTAGCCAACCGAACCGACCTAATCGATACAAACAAAATTATCTACCATAATCCAAGCAAAACGACCGAAACAAGTTTGAACGACGAATGAATTCCCCCCGTTGTCCGCGCAATCGACTGTTCCAAACGGGGGCCAGCGAGCGAACGAGAGGACCGAGAAGCCGAGCTGAGCTGCGGAAGAGGAGGTCTCTGATGCTGAGAATCATTCACCGACTCCAGCATCCACATACGAGAGGAAGCGACGAAGGAGAGCACAACCGTGTGTGTATATGTGCAGTACGTACGAGGAGAAATCGCAGCAGTTAAATTCGAGGAGAAGGAGGTGTATGGTAGTAGTGTGCGGCGTTTGTTATTTTCCGTGCTTCAAGCTCGTCCTTCTCTCCGGACACTCATGCCCGCGCGGCGTTCACCTTACGTACTTCGGGCACGCGTAATTCAGGTGTTCGGCTCGCGTCAAAACAGTGCTATTTGACCGGGAACGGCAAAAGAAAAAATATATATATTTACGGGATTAATAATTCGAACCTTGTTTAATCTATTCATTCTCAAAAATAAGTGTATGTGTGTGTTAGTGTGTTTTTTCGTCTGTCCAATTTTATTGGAGAAAAAAATATTTTTTTCGGTTTTTCTTCGATCGGACAAATTAATATTTCCATCTCTTAGTGTTAATGGATTCGTGTTAATTAATTATTACTTCTTTCGAACAATTATTTAAAAAAAGAAAGGATTTATCGCGTTATTGCAAACTCTTAGGTCCAACGTTTAAGAATAAGATAAATAAAAAATCTTAACTGGAAATTGGGATAAGTGTAGCTCGGAGGTAGTGTGAAATTGGGATGAAAATGACAGTAACGACGCTGCGGCGCTGGAAGTTTATCGAAGCCGCCGCCAACGACTTCTCTACTCCCGCACCGGTTTCCACTCGTTCTCCGGTGACGATGCTACTACTACTCGTCCTCGCGGCTACCTCAACCACGCCAGGTAAGAAAAAAAAAGATACACATTCTCACACTCATATTTTCTCTCAAATAGAAAATTTTCTTCACACACCGACGTTTACCTGCCCTTGGGACCTTTTTCTTCCTCCTCTTCTTCTTTATTCCCATATATTTATTTTTCCAAAACATAACGAGGTAAAAAGCGCGAGACCGGAGTCTGTTATTTTGCTCATCCCCCTCACTCCTCTTGCTTCCCCCAATCCCGCATTAAATAACTTGACAGCAATTCGAAAACATTTAATAAAAAGAAGAAAAAGAGGGGGTAAAAAAGAAAAGAAGAGATAAAAATGATAGTTTAAAACCTCATTCATCAACTTATTAATGAGTTTTTAACTTTACACCTTTGATTTTTTTTTCTTTTTACTTTCTTTTCATGTTAAAAAAAAAATATACGAAAAAGAAGTTGAGGATTTGGCGCTCGCTCGCATTATCGTTCTAAGTTGCGTCCCATAACCAACCCGCCCAGTGACGTCGCGAGTGTCATTAAAACACTAAACAATAGCAGATTAGAGATGAGACTAATTGGTTCGTTTGATAATGACTCGTCTCCTTCTTTTTATCAAAACAAATGTTAGCGTTTCGTCGAATGTGTAAATGAGTTTTCGGGGAGAGTTTATTCACTCCGCCGTGACGTCACCGTATCTCGGGATCCTCCCACCCAGCCCATTAAGAAATGCATGTCGAAAAGTTGATTAAGAAGCGATGAACGGGTGCGAAGCGAAAATGTTTTTGTTTTATTTTATTTTATTATGGAATGAAATAGAAAAACAAGCAGCGAGCGGAGCGCATCCATCAATTTGTAAGTTTTGACACCACAAGTCTATTTGCATATTACTTTCGATTTCCAACGTCGTAAAGTAAACAGGCCACGTTTCCTTTTCACCAGTAAAACCTACTGGCGTGTGTGTGTGTGTGTGTTTACATTAAAAAGAGCAAGAGAAAGATGATTGTTGATGCTAAAAAACAACGCCGTTGAACCAGTCTTTGAAAGATGATGACGTCGAGTAACTAAATATATAACATCTTCACTAATTATATACATCGAACGCTAAAGCAAACATTTCCTGTGTGCAGGTTTGGGATTTTTTGGCACTGAAAACACTTTTTGAAGATGGGTAACAAATGTATTTATACAATGCAATAATAATGATAGTATACCACACGCAAGATAACTATCTAAATAACCACATGCAACTTCAAAACAAATAAAAAGTTTTTTTTAAAAAAAAAATATATATATATATTAATAAACTAAAATTTTAAATTCATAAAAGTTTAACCCAAATACATTTAAAAAAAATCTTTTTATAAATTAACATTACATCATCTAATTTTGAGCTAAGTCATAGCACCTGCATCGAACGTATTTGTGTTTTGGTGTCAGTAAGTGATCTGACACCCTTGTCATTCCAATCATCAATTTAACTCATTATGAGCCGAGGTGAAATACATTTCACGTTTTCTCCTTATGTTTAGATTCCAGTATCATTTCACGTATCGCTGTCAAAAATGAATGCGAGTGTTCCACTTCACGCAATTAAATTCGCGATAATATTATGGTTAAAATAAACCAGCCTCTGACATGATCGAGACTGTGGCGTCGGGTTAAATCCGCTCGCATTGTGCAGTGCAAACAACCGGTGAAATGAAATGTGTAAACAGAAGAAAAATTACGCCAGACCATCCAATTTTGGCGGAGAATGCCGTTAGATAAAAGCGTCGCGGAAAGAGAAAATAAAATAGAAAGCGAGAGAGAAAGACAAAGATTTTTCCGAGGGAAATTATGATGGATTCGCATTTTGTTTACGGCGCTCCTCTCGGCACTGACATCGTTATGTCTAGTTCGAATAACACGGTATAGAATTACATCGTCATCAAAAAATGCCATCATATCGTCGCAAAACGATATAAAGACGCGTTACGTCACATAATTTAAAAACACGTCCCCCCCCCTTCCACCCTTTAAAATGCGCGGCTGCTACTGCGATCATATTACAAAACTCCAATTTCCCAGCTTCATTTCGAAAACATTAAAAAGTGTCAAACCACCCGAAAGACGAAGAGTCCTATTTCACGGCATTAAAATTACGCAAACAGGTAATTTGTCAAGTAAATTATGCGCAGATCGTTTATGTCTCTCACTCGCTACACACTAGTTTCCTAATCCTACCCCCAGCTAGTGCAGCACAATAGTTGCGCTGTATAGGAAACAAATCTCGAACAGTTGTCAATCATTTAACAGCTGTTAAGTTTTCTAATGGAAACATTGTGTTAGCGAGATGTGGAGTGGATGGGCTAAGTGGGAGGTGTATTTTTTTTTTTTTTTTTCTTCTTTTTTATTCGAGAGGGAATCTCTTTTTCGGTCCAAATGAACTGGCGTTGTTATATAAAGATATAAACAATTCGCCATCACCGAGCTCCATTCAATCTCGGAAAGCTCACTGACCTTTTTTCCCTTTTAACATCAGTCAAAGTCTCCGCTACAGTCGCAGCCACTCGGCTATTTCTCGGCTTGATATTGCCGTCATCGTCGCCGCCGCCGCAGCCACCATCATCATAGTGGCGACGCTCGCGCCACTTACAACAATACCCAATTGCACGAGAAATTGCAGGAAACAGAAATGCCTCGTCTTTTTTTAATACTTGGATAGGAGAGAATAAGAAAAAATAAAAAGATGATGTTGGACTAGGAAGCCGGTATCACTTAACCGTATATATTCCTACGTCTTCATCTTTTTTTCTTCTTTTTTTTCTCGTATTTTCGGAAGAAATGTACTTGACATAAAAAAAAGATACTCCCCACGACACGTCACTATATACGTAATCACCGGAACCGCCTCCCTATCAACTACTTCATAGCTTATAAGCCCTGGATAGCACCTCGCACGTTTCATTCTAAACTAAACTGAGAGAAGCATCAGCCAAAAAAAAAAAAAAAAAATACCAATGATAAAAAGTTAGTAAGGGAGACACAGAGAGAGAGAGAGTGAGAGATAAACATGGGAGAGAGAGTGGGGAGGGATGGGTAAAAAATAATAAAAGGAAATGCGTTTAGTAGCGAAGAAGCTTGGAGATGATGACGACAGGGTGTCGATGTTTATTTTCCAGAAATCTTATTTTCTCTAAATTGTAAAAGCGCTCGTTTAATGCTGTATTAAAGCGGAAGTTGTCGCTGAGAACATTCGGGGGCTTTCTTTATTACAGAAATCAGACTTAGCCGGAATTAAGATAGCGATGGAAAGAATCTTTTATACATTTAGTAAACATCAATGACCTCTCCGCACCGGCTTCTTCTACTACTACTTTTTTTTATATATATACATATACGTGTATATATTTTAATAAACGTATAAAAGAAGACGATTAACGAGAAGTTGTTTTGACTAGTTAGGTTAACCAATCGCCAGGTGGCGTCTACTTTTCCTCAAAACATTATTTTTAAAGTAGAACTCCGCCGAAAGAAACGGTTGTACAAGATCAGAGTTTGCATTTCAAGTCGCAAATATTATGTTAGTCTATCTATTTCAACGTAAATAAATAAATATTTGATTTCCGCGCAGCCTTCCAAGTTCCTCCATTCTCTGTTTCTCTCGGTTGTTTAGAGTGACCGTCGTTTAGTTTGAATTCACAAACAAGAATCAAATTAACGAAATGTATTCGATTTGAATATACATTGAAATCGTCTCGAGTTTCCGTTCGCCGAGCGCATGCGCAACGGGGGAGAGATTTATCTCTTAAGATTTGCATTAGAAAATCTTAAGAAAAGGAAAACAGGTAAACACTATAGATATGTTAATGCTCGGAAAATTGAGAGTAAAAAAGCTTTTATACAGATGAAAATATACCGAAAAACCGGACTCATTTTCGATTCCTCGCATTTCTTCATCGTTGATTATAATTTTGCGCACGAGATAGAGCGCGTGCGTTCGGCAGAGAGAAAAAAAAAAGAGAGGCAGGAGAAAAAAAAACAGAAAAAATTCCGCTCGTATATTCCGGCGATATGGGCTCCTCAATCAAATTATAGGAATGGTTTTGATATAACGTATATTTATTTATAGTGAAATCGAGAGCGGGGAGCTGATGTGAGGGAGAGAGTATGAAATATACGCTCCTTTAAATATATTGAAGATTTGCGCATTTCTCCCCCGGAGAAACAAACACTCGAGAAACCTATTTATTTATTTTTTAAACATGGGGAGAGACAGAAAAAAATACAGAAAAATATATAAGAAGAAAAAAAAACTTCTAGTTCTTCTTTTCTTAAAGGAAATAAAAAGGAGATTGGGCGAAAAACGTAATCAACAGCGGTGTAGGTGGCGCCACAATTGTACTCGCCGCACTACTATCCCAATCTACCCTTGCCGCCTGCCTGCGCCAAACTGACGACCTCGATAGATCTTTTTACATTCAAATATACATGTACACCGCGCATTTATACCGTCAAAATGAATACTGTACACGATGCTTATCTCTCTTTTCGAAACTAAAAATTCGTATAATATTATTTTTGTGTCGCCTTGCGTATTTATGTACATTCGAGTCTAAAGCTGAGCTGAATGCACGCGCGCGCCATGCGAATCAATATTTGCTCTCTCGCGCTATTTTCTGACCATATTTTTCTGTTACACTGTAACGGGGATAGAGAGAGAGAGACCCGCACACAGAACAGACAATACTTTCGGTCATATTTTGGCAAGCGTGAAATTCGACGATGACCCCAGCGTTTGATGTCAGGCGCATCGCGCTCGATCTGCGCGGACGGCCATCTTGTTCGCAAACATGTCTCGCGTATACGCATATATTTATAAATTCCTGTATTAAATGAATATATAACCGTTCGGTAGGGGCGTCTATCGCCTCGTTGAAATTAATATTTATAACGTTAATTCGTGCAAATCAAAGTTTAAGAGTAGTGCGGGGGTACCTGCTACTCGCGAAACGATGTCTTCTTCATTCCGGAACGCTTAATTAATTATGACACGCGCTCCATGACTCGACTTTAGGAAAATCTTTTCTACCAATTAAATAAATTCCGGATGGCGTATATAGAGGGGCTCCGGGGATATTCCGCATTCGCATTTTCCCCAAAACTTATATTCGACGTGGCAGAGAAATATTCGCAACGTCAATTTGTTTTTCTACGTTTCAATTCTTAACCATAATTAATTCCGCAAATTGGCGGCGTTGTAGTCGTTTTCTACCCACCGGTAACAGTTTAACAACGTCGTCGATCCCAAACAGGCAAAACAAATCCCCGCTGAATTTTGACTAATGAATAAAGTGATGTTGATGAGTAAAGAAGGATGAGCGCCGCTTAACCAATGTCACAAAATATTTCTTTTCTGTTCAAAAAACTTTTTTTTTTTGATGTAAATGCCGACAACGACACCTTTCTTCGAACTTTTAAAATTTAATTAATTAATTACCGCTAATTTAAATTTAAAAAAAATTATCGTGTTAATCAAGAAATTGAATGTCAAGTTTTTCACCGATTACTTGCACGTGTTTCGAGAAGAAGCTCGTTCAACTTAATATTATTTTATAAAAGTTGTAGGGGTATGCGAAAAGCTTTTTTCCAGCAAATTAACACTTAATTTTATCGTATCTGTATTTGCTTCTACGAAAATTAACTCTTTCGAATTACTAATAGCTTTTTTTCTTTCTTTCTTTTAACTCATTATAATTTTTTTCCAATTATTTTTTTCTTTACTCTTTTTTTTTAAAAAAAATAAAATAAATACGTCATTATATACTTTTCTTCAACAAAAAAAAAAATAAAACTTCACTCAACTTTTAATTAAAGGTTAAATCAACAACGACACATTTTTGAAAGAATACACCGAGTGAATGCACAGAAAACGTAACGCTTAGCATGACATGAATTAGGAAAACAGCTGGGTTAAAAACATCCCATTCACAACTCCACTGCATTTTCCTTCTACTCTCACTTCTCACACCCACCGCCTACGTCAGGTTATTTGCACCGGTAAACTATCTGATACGCCTGAATTAGCTGCACACATTTAATTAAATAGTTAACGTCGATGTCGTACGCTATAATTAAATCAATATAAACAAGTCTGACGTCTAAATTGGTAGAAATAAAAATAAAAAAAATAAGTATCGGGTCTTACCTCATTTTTTCACCTTTTCTACGCATCCGGAACAATAGAAAAACGAGGGGGAAAAAATCTAGAATATAAAAAAAAAGAAAAAATTTTTAAATGACAAAATATTTATTTGAGAAAAAGCAGACAATTTAACATGGTATGGCGTGCTATTTATCAACGTATTTGCAAACAATCGAAATATCGAACGTTTTGATTTGTTTCATTCATCGTTGGATATTAGATATTCTCCGGGCGTTTTTCACGCACGCGATAATACACACCTTTACGCCTGGAAAAAGGGTGAATTCCACGTATATTGAAAATATAGGTAGATGGATATTCGCCTTTCGGAGCCGTACTTTTTTTGTGTGCCTATGTGTGTGTGTGCACGCGCGATCTTGTCTGATTTTAGATAGAAACTTCATTGAATAGAACTAGGGTGGTGGTACGGTGAGGAAAAGGGGTGCCGGGGGTGTATGAAAAAAAAAAAAAAAAAAGGAAAAAAAATAATGTAAGAGAAGGAAACGAAGCTCCCATCTCGCAAAAGACGGCTGTACAGCATCGCACACGTTCAGCTCGATTGTGGAGTTTTATGTTGTGAATGATACAAGAGATGAACTCGCGAAATAGAAAAGAAAAGCGCCTAGATGGTTGCCTTTTCTTTGCATATTGAGCCTATATTGCAAAAGGAAATACGATGCACGTGAAAATGTGACAAGAATAAAAAAAAAAAAAAAAAAAAACGAGAAAAAAAAGATATGTAGGACGAATCGAAATAACGAAGGGTGAAAAAAAAAAGCGGCACGAGCATGCGAGCGAATGTAAAGTGAAAGTGCGAGGTAAAAGTGTATACGATATGACGATTTTTCCGCAAATATTAAAAAATATAATAAAAAAAAAAGTTAAAATAAAATGTCCAAAAAATTCAAACGAACTTGCTCTTCTCGGAAGTGGAATCGGGTGCATGAAAATGCATGGAGAAAAAGAATCGAAGGAACAGGCTTGGGCGAGACTTGTCGCGAGATGACGCCGCGCCTTAAGTTCCAGCGCCACACGGAGAAATACCAGATTAAGTCGGAAGAGAAGAAGAAAAAAGACTCGAAAAAGAAAGAAAAAAAAAAAAAAAGGAGAACGAAAGAGATGTAAAAAATGTAATCTCGACTCTTCCCAAAACTCGATTACGCAAATTTTCACGAATTGTCTCGTATTTCAAAATTTAAAAATCTTCTTCGTTTTTATCTCCTTTTTTTCTTTTTCTTTTCTTTCTCTCTATAAAACTTTCTCCGTAAAAGTAAAATTATGACGGAGATGTAAAGTCGTCGTATGAGGTTGTAAACGTCAGGTGGCGCGGCGTAACCGGTTCAACTAGACTATCAAGCGCTAAATCAAGTGTCGAAACGCCTACCCGCCATCTCCTCCCAATTAATCATTTTCTAATCTTATTAGTGACAAATATACGCGTTTGATCATTCGAGTGCAAATATCGGACTAATCCGTACATCGTGTTTTGGATCCGTTCCATTCATAATTAATGCCACGCTTTCCGAGCTTTTGTTTTGTTTGTTTTTTTGCCTCGTCCGTCGAGATACACTATACTCTCCATTTACTGCAGTAATTAATTTAAATTCGGCGTTCGATGCCACCGAGGTCAAAATGAAGTAAATCTAAGATTAGTTAGTTGTAAATGACAATAAGCTTTTTGACCGCGGCGTAAATAATAGTAAAAAAATAAAAGACCCATCGGATTTCAGCCTCGAAACAATTTTAAAACCCTTTAGTAAACCGATTACAGTAAACATTCGCCTATATATTTTTTTTCAGCGGAGCTTTTTGTTCGACAAAATTGTTAGATCACGTATCTAACAGCGAAAATAAACATTTCCTATCTGCTCGTGACAGTCGAGGAAAGATATCTTGGAAATACGAAAAACCTAAGTGAAGCGTTATAATAATACATGTGATGGGTGGGGGAGGATACGTCATCCGTGTTTAGTTTCAATATTATATTATGTGGGGCAGAGGTGGCCCCCATTGCAAATGTGAGAACACGCAGCTGCCGACTCATTTTTACTCATGTACAATGTATTTTTCCTTATCCGCTGCAACTTCGATATGTAAATCTTTAAATAATAGAAACAAAATCGTGACTTAAAGTGTCGAAAAAAACGTCGTAATCTAACTTTAAATACCGCGTTTAAATTTACAACTACGCACTTTAAAACGTCATTGGATAAAAACTAGTTCAAATTCAATTGAAAATTAAATGTGTCAATAAAAACATTTCAAATTTCCTTTTTTTTTTTTTTTTTGTAGCAAAAGTTAAAATAAAATTCAATTTTGTTTCTAAACATGGTAATTTTCTTAAAAATTAACCAATGTTGAAACAGGTTGAAAATTGAATTTTATTACTGGATTAATTTTTTTTATAAAATCAATTTTATTAGACTACTAACGCATGATAAATGGCTCTTTTGCACGAGCTGTTCATATAATTGAAATTATGCGGACAGCTGGGGCAAAAGCTCCGTCTAATGCGAGCCTAACCTCACGTTTATTTTAAAAGTTATTAATAATTTTATAACGCACTTAATGATTTTTAATTATAATCTTTTAATTTTTATTTCCCGTAGCTTAAAAAAATCGGATTTTTTTTTTTTTTTTTTATTATTTTAAAAAATTTGTTATTTTGACTTTTTCTTCGAAGAAAAGAACGCTCTGATAAATTTCTTGATGGTGGTTTTAATTTGAAGATAGCTACGGGGATAAAATAATCTTGACTTATTCATGGCGTTGCGGAATAGATAGAAGGTCAACGCACTTTCCTTTTTGGTCGATTTAATTATTAAAAAATGCACAAACCGCATACACAAAAGGGAATAAAAATAAAAGCGAATTCTTCAAGTCGGAAAATGCAAGTATAATATTCTGGATGTTAAGAGAATGTATTTTCTCAGTACAGTACGTACAACGTAAAAGTAGGAGGAAGATGTTTGTGTGATGTAGGGTGTGTGGGGGAAGGCATCCAAACATGTTCGTACCCCATCCAAATATCCCTTAACGGAAGCAGTTTTGCTTTTATACGACTTGCGACCCAACTATCTCCCATCTTCTCCCTGCTTTACGTATGTTTACGTACACACACACATCGTCGAGATGTCGAAAGATACCGCGCGGCACTTTTACGTATGCGTACGTTACGTCGAGAAATAAAAAAGAAAGAAAAAAAAAAAGATATAGAACGAGAAAAATAGCAACATAGCCCGTAAAATATCTATAAAATGTCAGTCTAAGTTTTACTGTGTGACGGTGGGCATCGAATGGCAGAATATGGCCACCTTAGCCAGATCAGTGACGGCAAGTAAAGGGAGGGAGGGGAAAAAAGAAAAAAAAAAAATATGCGAAGGACAATATCAGACGAGTTCTTCAGTCGATTACCGTCGTCATCCAACCACTCACTTTCCATCTTCTCCTGCATATTATGTGTATTCAAATACACCCACCCATACGCCATCCATCCAACACCCAGACTCCAAACACATATGTACTTTTGGTATACGCACCGTAAGTCTATACATGCAGGTGAAGAGCTTTTCTTTTTTTTTTTTTTTTTTTTTATTTATTTATTTTTCTGGGTATTCAAAATTGCACGTGTGTCGTATATATAACTAAAGAGAGATGGGAGAAAAAAAAAATTCTTAAAGCTAAAATATAGACGTATTTCAACGGCACGTATCTTTTTTTAACGTAGCGTCTTAGGGGATAGTGGCATATCATCATGTCACATTCAGCCCTTTAATGCTCAATCGTCATTCTTTTCTCACTCCCCCGCGCATACTGCTAGCCTACCTACGGTACAAAATAGATGACGGCGGGCGTTCCACTCTGCCGTCGGATTGTTGTCGCACGCAGTTCGGGCGTTTCAAGAATGAATGGAATCCACGTGTAAAACTTATAATCAGTCATTTCGAACGGGAAGAAATTGGGATAAGAAAGTTTTGGGAAAACAGCCGATTTGGTCACGAGAGAAATAACGCTTTTTATTGCTCCCCCCCTTTTATTCTCTTCATACCCCCTACCCAACGTTATACCCTTACTCCTAACTCATGCAGATGGGAGAGAATAGCGCATTATTTCCAATGAAAACCCGTAAACTTTCGACGTAATTTATTACTTGGAAATATGAGCATGTTCCGTTGATAGTAAATCAAACGCATCATCGATTTGGAGGCGAAGAAGAAGAAGACGAAGAAGAAAAAAATTTTTTCTCATGTTTTAAGCAAATTTACCGCAGAACGGAGTTTGAACGTTATTTATAATAGTTTGGGTTTTTGTTAACAAACTTTTCCCATCGTAAACAACATAATTCTGAAATCAGACCCAAAAATAAAAGTTTCGATTTGAATAGAAATCTGTATAAATTTTTAAAAAGCTTTAGAAAATATATTAGACTCGCGCGCTTTAAATTTTACTAATGTAAATATTAAAAACCCGTAAATATATAGAAAAGAAAAAGCATTTACGGTATAAAAATCTTTTATTTCAGTCGATATTTTGCTACCGTATAAGGAACGTTTCTCTTCCGTCTTTACCACCCCTATCGAGAATATAATAACGCTGCGGTCTATTAGTTCTATTAAATTTCCTGTGTTATTTTTTTCTGCTTTCAAAAGCAAATAATACGCCGCGTTTCAACTTGGTCAATTATAATATCTTTTCTACTTGTTATTATTATATGCTCCCATTTGGGGATTTTTTTTTTTTTTTTAAATATATTTTCAAAAGAATTATTTAAAAAAAAAATAGAATGATTTACTTAAAATGAAACAAAACGACGTTAGACGTTATTGTTTTGTAAATAAAATGACTTTGAAAATAAGATACGGCATATGTATTTTATTTGTGAAGAAATGATGTATGGCATGCCACGTACGGTACGCGATGTTTCCCAATGTCACATCATTTTCTTCACATTCATCTTCACTTCGACTATATTGTTTAATCATACGCGTGTTACTTCTCTTATTCACTTGGCAAATACAAATAAGGTGATATACGGTAATAGACGCGGGGATACGGTAAAAGTCAGACCTCCTGCCGAGTGCCGACTGTTTGTCTCATTCCACTGTGTTACGCATGAATTTTTTTTTTTTTTTCTTATTTTCATCTGCTATGTGATCACGACGAATCCGACAATTCGTAAATGCTCTCGACTCTTTTAAAAATTGACGGTTAGGACAAGAGTGCAACGAGACAATCAATGTCTTCCGGTAATAGAGCGCGCGTTCAGTAATGATATATACGAAGAAAAAAAAAATCTTATCGACAAATAAAAAATAAAAAAAGAGAGAGCCTAATTTCCAACAGTAAGCTTTTTCTTCCGTTTTTATCTTTCTTATTATTTTTTTTTCTTTTTCGTTTGTCTTTATCCATAATAAAAAAAAAGAGAGGGTAAAAAAAACTTAATTTGTTCGAATCGTATCAATTTTAGAAGGTATCGGTAGTAAATTAGATGAAAATTTTTCCGATTCGTAAAAATTCCTCAGCGTGATGACACTCGAGTGTGGACGCCCACTTAAAATAGGTCATTTTTTCCGGTTTTTCTTCTTCTTCTACATAACGATAAATCTTTCTCTTAAAATTTTTTAAAGCTTCCAAACGGTTGGCGATTCCATCATCGAATCACACGAACGATTTAAATTCAAATTTTAGAAAAATAAGAGAGATCCATTTTCTTCCTCGTCCCTTTGCCATCATACTATTCAAACTTCATTTTAGTGTCCATAACAGTCACTCGTATAAAAATGCATTTCGGATGCAGTTTTAATTTATAACGCCCGGAAGTGGGTGAAGAATGACTTAGGAAGATGGTATATACCACCGGGTATATACAGTATATACGTGCGATGGCTTCCCATCCGTACCAATCTGAAATTTAATCTCCTTCGCCAAGATGCTGTGGCGATGATATATTTGCTATGAAATTGCAGTGCCAGCTAAGTAAATATTTGGTTTTGTATTAAAGTTGCAATCTTTAAGTATTATGAGATCTGCATTAGTCTTTTTATCCCTACTTCCCCCTTCGCCCTACTTGTTTTTAAGCTAGGTTTCGTAAATTCATTAGCTGGCGAACATTAAGTAAAATTAATAATTAACGCAAAAATTAATTATAATTGTATTTGTACGTGTAGAAAAGATTAATTATCCTTTTCATCTTCGCGCAACTCTTTTTCTTTAAAACCTCTCTTTAATTAAAAAACTTTTTCCCAAACTTTTATTTTCCATAAGAGGTAAAAACTTAATCTATTTTTAAAGAAATTCCAATGTTGTTCGGTTTCTATCCGACACTCATTACTCGTGGTAGTTGTATCGATTTAATTAGTAAACACCGACTCGTGTACATCTTTTGCTGTATCTAATTGCCTCGGATCACAAACTGGCAATAAATTTGGAGAAGACGAAAACGAAAGTTTGCGGCATGTGTTGTGACGGCGCAACGGCGCAAGAAATTCCGTCAGTGGAGAAAATATTATAGGGCGCATGCTCGGCGAACTTGTTTCATTTTCCCGTGTCCAACGTTCACTTTCCCTTCGCCGTAATCGCTTCTTTAATAAAATATTGAGGGTAGCGAAGAGAACATTTCCTGCTTAATGAGGAAAAAATAGCTCGTGATGAAAGCGCAGAGTAAAGCTATATCATCAGCTTAAGACGTCCACCGACAGGACCAACGAGCCAAACCAACCACTAATTGATTTTAAATAAAAAAAAAAAAAAAAAACCTAGTCTCAGACTCCGACAGTCTATTTCGCTTATAAACAAGCTGCAATTAAAGCTAGTGCGCCCCCTTAACCGTTCAAAATATTCGTCTTTTAATATAGAAATCGGATGGGGTAAAAAAAAAAAAACAATTCGTCGTTTTATTTATTAGCGTTATCAGCGGACAAATTGCGAACACGGTAAAGGGCTCTACCGGTCTGGGTTACAAACATTAATCATTAAGAGTAGTGTGTGTACTTTAAAGAACATGAAATAGCAAGTGCATGAAAAACGAAAGATTTCATCGCTTAGTTACTGTATTTTCAACATAAGGAAGAACTTCCGATTTATTTAAAATGTCCAATAAAAATTTTTCCGCGGAAATAAAATTATTGGAGGTCGATAAATTATTGCGAGAAGTAAAGATAATAATAATATAGAAAACAAGTTGTAAAAGAAAAAATGAATGGCAGTGCATGTAGTATAGGATTGAACAAATTGCGTGGCTTATCGATTAGATAATCGGCTTTAAGGGATCCGAAAGGGTCATCAAAATAGGAGAAATCCATAAAAACGGGAGAGAAAACAAGAAGGCAATCCACGAGATCAATTAGATTAAGGCAAGTTGATTTTCGACTTAGTCTTTGTTTGGATTACCTATTGGCCGACCAACTAACCGTAAAAACCATACATCAAGCAAATGAAATCTACCGCACACTCGTTCAATTATAAAAGCATTTTCTTGCGCGCTTATTTCCCTGTCTCTCTCCATCTCTCTCTCCCTCTATTCCACTTCTCGTAGAACGGGCGTTTTTATTGAAATTTTGTAGGTGTGTGGCGGTTCGGTAAAATTTCAAATAAATTTATTTATACGTCTAAAAATAAAGTGCAAAATAAAATACGAGTGTCGATAGGTATAAAAAAAAAATGTATACAATTCATATCCACGATAAGCTTTCATGTCAGAATTAATTTCTAAGATTTCTGTTGACAATTTATTTATTATTTGCTCTGTGACGTCAACGTCCGTTCCGATTTTTTTTATCGCTTTTCTCCTTCATTCTGGTTGTATATTATTATATGTGTTTGTGGGGGAAAGCGCATAAAGACGCGTGATTGCACGTACATGCATGCACATCACTGTTTCTAATATCATAAGTGAGGCTGCCATTGAATGCCAGCAATGATCTGCATCAAAACAAAATTGAATCGATTCCCCCTCCTACAGTACCATTTATTGCGTGTACTATGCTATCAAATCGAAGTTTTAAATGCAATGTTGCTTTTTTGTATTATTATCCACCTTTTTTCTATTAATAATCAATAATTATTAGGCAACCGAATGTGACTCGAATTTAATTTTATTTCCATAGCACCGGTTGGTTCTAATTTATCTCTACGCGCTCATTAAGAATTCCGCGCTGTTATGGAAATTTATTAATCAAAAGTTGAAGTTAGAATTTCAATTAAATGCTTCAAATCAAACACGAAATATTACATATCAGTCGAATAAAATGATAATGCCGAATATTAATTCGGTGGCGCGGAATGCAAATGAATAAAAAAAAATTAAATTAATTTAAAATTTGAATAAATTACAGTACGGTATCGTACTAGAAAAACCTAGTTGCTACCATATAAAATATAAACACTTTTTAAAAAAGTAAGCTTATCCGGAATTTTTATACATTTTATTATTTATTATATTGCTGTACCCGGTATTTTTAAAAAAAATTCTCCTAAAATTTGTTAATTTAATGCGTATATTTTTGCATCGATTTTCTACTTGGTAAATTAATAATTACCTATTAAGCGAATTATGTGAACGTCAGTTATGCTTTGCATAAGCCATTCGCCATAAAAGTTGAAGTCAAAATGTCATTCCCTCGATATAAACAGCCTATTGATAACTTATCTCCCCCCACCTCCACATTAAACCCCTACAACATCCCCTTCTCTTTGTAAATTCCCATTCCGTCGTAAACAACGAGCAATAATAAAGTTATTCAAATTACACTTAATGATTAAGTAGAGATGAAAATGAATGCCATTTTTTTTTTCATCGGTCATCATTTTTTTCTCCTCTCTCCTTTCCTATTCTAAGCAACGTTACATCGTCTAGCGAAATTTCGCTCGTACAAAACTCCTTTGCCGCATTTGAAGAAAACGAATTATGAGTGTATTTTGACGACGTCGTTAAATTTTTCTAATCACCGGCTCATAAATGGCCGCCAATTATTTCCTTATAAACTCGTTTTCCGCTCACTTGTTCTCTTCTCTTCGTACGAATAGTCGAAATTTCGGTACCCTCTCCGCTCCGTGTGAGGTTCCATTTCTACTCAAAGACTTTATTAGCGATCATTTACATTTTTCGATGTTTTGCGTTAATTCGAACACCGGGGTGAGTCGGCGGTCGATTAGTCAAACACAACCGGTAGCTCTCACAGATAATCTCTATTAACTCTTTCCGATTCGTTTCCTATCATTTTTTTTTTCTCCCTCACCCGTTTACTCCCTATCTCCCTCACTCCGCAACATCACGATCCCACGTATACTGTATACACTTGCTTTCTATTCGCATCGCAAACGTAAATCCATCACTTTTAATCCTATTTGATTAGCCTCGCGTGTCGTTATTCACCAAAAGAAGATAGGATACGACGTTTAACGCTAGATATTCCTCCGAATAAATCTAATTGCAAACGCGATATTTTATTTAAAAGCTACGGGAAGTGGAAACGCGATAACTCGCGAAGCCCTAACTTATATAAATTGCCATCCATCATTAAAACAACTTTATTAATTATGCAACATTCAAAATCTTTGCACGATTTGCACCTATTAAATGACTTATATTTTAACCTTGTTAACGCAAAAATGCACACAAACTTATATTATTGTCCTAAACTTCAGTTTCGCTTTAAGATTTGCCCTCGAGTACAAACTGAGCCGCGGTTTGAGCTTTTCCTGTTCAACTTTAAAGAAATTGAAATTGCACTTAGCGATGAATAAAACACGGATAAAATTAACCGTAGAAGAATTCAAAAGTTAAAGCCGCGATTCCAAGAAAATCTTAAGACGCGAACGTGGATTCGAACAGCGGATAAAAATAATAAATCGAGATTCACCGGCAATTTACTAGTTAAAATAAATATTAGATTGACACGGTGTGTTTTCCCAGCGCTCTAACACATTTTCTATTGAATGTGTTGCATTCCTATGGGAGATCCAGAAAACGCAACGAAACAACATGCCCGATGACAACTTATGAATATATCGAATGTCAAGAATTTCTATAAATAGGAATAGTAGGATACATTAGAAGAATCCATCGCAAGTGTCAAGAGTCATCAGCTTGAGATACTAGACGAGAGAGAGAGCATGCAGCGGTGAGAGTAAAAATGAGCGAGTGAATCACCCGGCAACATCCAATTCAACGCCACCGAGTGCACACGTATTGTAGACGGGGAAAGTGTTCATCAATTATTAAATATTGAAAGTGGATGCGCTTACCGTACACGAAGAAAACGCACTCCACGTGCGCGCCAGCGATCCCAGATTGGGTGGAGTGCGCATTCTGTATACACTAGGTATATCAGGGGAAGGAGCAGACGTATTTTATCTTCTTCAGCGAGCAATAGGAACGAAGAAAGACGAAGAAAAAGAAAAAAAAGAAAAAGAAAGAAGACAATGAGAAAAGAAATCATGACAGGTGTGTAAAATTGAAGATGGAAACACTGAGATCAACAACTTCAACAACAGACGTTTCTCTTCTACGAGCCCACAATAGCAATTGATATCGAGAGGAAAAGCATAAAAAAAAAACAACAACAACACGACGCTACAAATATATAGAGATATGAGATTGAAGTTGAAATCAGAGAAGAAAAGCGCTTGTGGGTGGATGGTTGATGATGGGAGGAGGCGGTAGCGTTTTTTTTTTTTTGTTATTCTACAAGACGATGTGCGCTAAATCTTTGTGTGTAAAAGGATAGATGGGTGATGTCACGAATTCATTCATTATCCGTTTTTAACCCCTTCGGAATGGCGGACGTGTCCGTACGAGGTTTCGAGCATAACACGTTTTTCGTGAACACTCTTTTGTTAAATCTTTCTCCAACACACACAAACCGGAGAAAGAGAGAGTATATAAGGTGGTAATGTAATGTGCGCGTACGAAATTTATTGAGTAGTGCACTAGCTTTCGACCAAGAACGAAACCGGCACGAGCGTGTGCTGCGTGGTTCCAGGAGCTTAAAAAGAAGAAGAAGAAAAAAAAGGAATTAATGGCAGAAGCGAGCTAGAAAAGTAAGAAGATAACTCGGGCTAAAAATCACCCTTTTAGGGGTGGGCGGGGGTCATTTTCGACGTTGGATGAGAAGAAGAATGGAAAGAATAGTCATGTACAAGTACCGAACGCGATGCAACAATAGAAAGTAGGACGATTCAAAATTAAAATATCTTATTGTGCTGGAGGTTATTTGAAAATTCCGTTCGATCATAACGAGAAGTCTTTTCATCGCCGGTCCTGATGACAACGACCCCGCTTATACTCATGCCACCGAACCCCCCATCCCCCCTTCAGGCTCTTCCTACCAAACACTTCTCCCCCACCAACTTTCCCCAAAACCGCAAAATAACTCAAATACAAAGAGAGAAGTAGAGAGAGATAGAAAAAAAATACATTTGGACCCTACATTTTTCCGAGATAAAAAAAATCTATTCTTTTGTAAAAAAAAATTTTTTTTTCGCTTCAAGATGTATAGAACGACATATTGAATTAGTGAAGGCTGATCAATTTTATTAAAAATGCAGGCTACTATGCTTTAAAAAAAA
>JAQGAY010000192.1:0-39608 GCA_034698085.1 Polydesmus angustus | reverse complement strand
TTTTTTTAAAAAAATAATTTAAAATATTCAATTTTTGGCGATTATTTTATTATTCTGAGGAGTATTTTTTTTTTTTTTGCATTTTGTTTATTGATTTCATTTTTGTTGTTTTATCATGATCATTCTAAGTTTCAAACTCAAGTTTATAGCCTAGGGAAAGCAGGGATTACAGGGAGCACCGAGAAAAGTCCTTGTAGACGTATTAAATAAATTTATTAGTTTTTTTTTTAAAGAAAAGAATGATTTGTTGTTCCGGTATTTAAAAATACTGTATTATAATTTCATTTGCATTTTTCTATCTTTAAAAATTGATTTTATTAAGTAGAAAAAATATTGTTGACATGTATTGTTTTGTTTTTTCTTACTTTTTAGACTACACCTATTTTTTATATTCTTTAATTATACGTTAAAATCGAACAAGTGCAAACTAATTACTGTTAAAATTGAAAGTAATTTTGAAGTTTTTCAGCCAAGTTTAAGCACCTGACACTGATGAGTTTTACCTTTCCTCGGATGATGTTGCCAAGTAGGCGCTTGAATTAATTTCTTTTTTTTTTTTCTCTGCTCCCCTTTCTTTACCCGTATACTATACGTTTAGCAGATAATAGCCAAGGCGTATTAAAAACGTTGAGGTTGTTTTTTTTAATGTGTGTTAGGGGGGAGGAAAAAAGAAAAAAAAACCGATATTGTGGGAAAACAAAAAATGTAATGCGAAAGTTAATTGCGAAGTGAACATGCAATGTCATTCATTGACAATGTAAACGTTGGTTGGGAATGAGCCTGTTTTTTGCTTATCTCGCCCCTGACTCTCTCTCGGCTCATCTCGACGCGTCGTACTATTTTTGTTGAACTAAATAATGAAATTCGTCTGTCTCATTCGTTCTCGTCTGCGCCCCGTAGACTTTTGGCGTTGCTAGCTACAACTAAACTAAGTCAACACGATTTTCAAGGCTTTGCTTATTTTCCTCGCTTTTTTTTTATTTACGCGCAGTGTGCATTTTATGTAATTTTCAGGCGAAACATCGACCTATAAAATAAACGAATCGAGGTTCCAAAAAAAAAAAATATAAGATATTTAAAAGAATGACGTTGAAAAGATCGAAAACGGTGTAATCGGTTTTTTTTTCGCTCTCGTTTGCTGGAAAAAGCTTTAATAAAAACATTTTATGTAGAAGTAAAAGTGTAATAATTTCCTGTTATATGGTACAGTTGGGATGGAGAAGAAATTTGGAGAATTTATCACCTTGTACGTTGAGAAATAATGATTTTCTTGGTCAAGGTTAATTTTTACTTACGGTTGTGTTGCGTCAAAAGTAGAGTCTAGACTCGTAAAATTAGTGTCGTAGAACCATCCCCATATCTTCAATGATACATCTTAAAAAGCCATGAAAAAAAATATAAAGCTCTCGAAAATTGTTATTAAGAATTATTGTACTTGCATATCAATTACGAATTTTAGTAAGTGATCGTAATTAAGCTCTGTTCAGTCAATCGTACATTCGCGTTAAAATCGTTGTTTAATGTAGCATTTAAATAATAATTATTATTATTGTCTATTAATTTATTTTAGAAATGGTAAATGCTTGATATTTTTTTTTTACCACTAGAAAGTTTAGTTTTTTTAACATTTGGTTTTATTTTATCTCATTAAATTTTCGATAGAGATTAAAACATAAAGCAATATTTTTGTGCGTATTTTTTTTTTTTTTTTTATAAAAACTCTTTTGATTAATTTTTTTCTGTGAATGAATTTAATATTGAGCGTCAATAAACTGAGAACCATTTTCCAACGCAATTTCTGACGTGGAATTAAATATACAGTAATTATTACAGAAGCTTTTTTTATATTGACAAATTTTATGTAAATGGTTAATAAAAAATTGACAACGAGGTATATTGCACCGGTATTTTTAATCGTATGTTTATTAAGACTATTCCGGTCGAAAATAAAAATTCATTGTACAGTAAATGTAAATTGTTATCAAAAATAACTGCAATGTCAGGGCTACTCAACACCTGTCTTCGTCCCTTATTTCGCATTTATTTTTTGTATCATTTCATTCGAAACGATTGAAATTGATGTTGAAGGTTTTTTATTATTATTATTTTATTGTATCACCGAGGGTAAAATTTGAGCTTTTAATTTTTTTATATCTCTTGATAAGTTATTGCGATGGATGATGGAAATAGGATGAGGGTGTGCGCCTGTGGGAGCCCATCCTGAATTTCAAGCGACGTTCGTGTGTGGTTTAGTTGAGGTTATTAGCAGTTCATGTACCGTAAAACGGGGTTTATTTGCTCATGCCGTGTACTATTCGTTGTACCAAAACGACAAAAAACTTGAAATCCTAGCAATTTAGAACGGATTTTCTGAAGATGCGCAAAAATTGACATTGCTCCAATTTTTGCCAAATAATAATAATAATAACAATCTAAAAAAATATTTGCTCAAGTCAACGCATGGTTTTGTTCTGAGAATCTTTAAGTATGTACACAAAAACAATAATTTTTGACGCTAATAAGTCGGTGGGAAAAAAGAGCAAAGTAAACCCGTTTTATGGTACCTGCATCGATTTCCATATAATTTTTTATTCCACACATAAGTTATTACAGTACAGTGTACTTAGATTTTTTTTTTTTTGAATTATCGGAAAAAGGAAAGTGAATAGGGAGAAGGGAATAGAAGGGCGAGGGGAAAAAGTGTGTTTTTGTTTTGGAAATTGGGATGATTGTCATATTATACGAAACTTCGGTGGTCGAAGGTGTGATGACCTATGACGTCATCTATACAAAACCACGTGGAGATATTATTCCCCACTCAAATTTCGTTGCCATCGAATTTCTCTCGCCAGATTAAACGCATTACAAATGCAAAGTTTTGGTGGCAACACTGTCCGACTGCTATTTAAAAATAAATTCCTAAGATAAAAATGTAAAAATGGTGTCATTTTACAGAGAAACTCAAAAAGTTTTTTCTATAAAAAAATAATTTCTTAGTTACTTCAATAAATATAAAAAAAAAGTTAAAATTCAAAGAATTTAGTTTTTCAACGATAAAATTTTCCAAGCCAAAATTTTTTTCGAGAATACCTACTGTTTTAAAAATATTTTTTTTCTCATAAAAAGATATTTAAAAAGAGATTTTAATATTATGAATTTTTTTAAATAATTTTGTACGTTTCAAATTATGAAAGCTTGAGCGCTTTCTATGCTGCTGTAAAGTGAATGCCATTGATGCAGCTGGGCACATTGACCACTTACGACTAAAATTCCAACTAAAATGTAGAACTAATTCTAAATTTTTCCCATTTCGAATGTCCGTAGCAATGTTTTACTATTTACATTATTTTTCTAATTGTTGTTGCAATTTTGTTCCCTTGTTATTGCGTTGTTGTCACAGAATAGTACTGCTCAAATGAGTGTCGAAAGTAACTTTTTGAATTTTTAGGGTTTTTTTAACATTTATTTAAATAACTAAGAAATTATTTTTTTTATAGAAAAAACTTTCTTGAGTTTTTCTGTAAAATGGCACCATTTTTAAAATTTTATCTTTGCTAGTTTTTTTTTTTTAATAACACTCGGAAGTTGGATATTTACTTTATGGTCACCAGGAATTAGCGGGAATAAAGCAACTGAGATTAGTTTAAAACGATTTTGAAATGTAACTAACTGAACTAAGATTACTAGAAAGCATCGAATTATGCTTTTAAAGGGGCTTTTACTAAAGCCTCAAAGTAAATTAATACACTAACTATGAGGTGCATGAACCATACTTAATGATTTTACTGTTACAACGGCCAAATTCTATCGATTATTTCCCGGGGAGGAGGGGGGGAATTGAAGTGGAACTGGAGATGGAAACCTTCGGTAGCATTGACCGCCAATTTCTATCGTTTTTCACCTGAACCCCGCGTGACGCGTCACGTGCATACTCATAATATGAACGCGAGCAAAAGAAAGTGAAAATAATGAGAGAAGGAAAAAAAATACATGATGGTTGAATAAATAATTGTCGAGCTAGTTTGGCAGTTGAACAGCTGGATATGCGAGCCTCGCTCCTCCTGTCCACTGGCAAACCCTACGTGACATTGACATACACACGTTTACACGCTTTTATTTACGTCGACGTCATAGTTAGTGGGCTAATGACCCCTTTTAATACCGAACACGAAAGGAGAGAGAAAGAAAGGGAAAACGAGACTTTGGAAGAACAAGGAAACGTGATAATAATTCCTCTACTCTCGCGCAATTTTTTTTTTTTTTATCCTGTTCTTCAAACAATAAAATAATTTTTTTGATGACGTGTAATGAGGAGAAAGTATTTTTTTTACCTAGCAATTGAAGAAGCAAAGCTTAAGTACCTATTGGTGGAAAAAGAAAGGAAAAAAAAACTCGGCACTGTTGGCATTGTTATTTATAGTGGCTGAGTGATTTTGACATTAGCAGACGACGAAGAAGAGGCGCGAGAGGAATGAATGACCTCTTGACCTAATATATTATCGGTGGGTTATTAGCCACATTTGGGAGAAATTGGTCAACGGATCGAAATATTTTCGGAGTTTTTTTTTTTTGTTTTCCCTTTTACCTTCGTTTCAATTTACCTTGAACTTTTATGATGAATGAAGGCCGTTTCGAATTTTTATTGTTTTTTTCTTTTTCTTACTTGGTTTTTTATTTCCCTCATATTAGTGAAACTTAAAAAATTTTGCGAATATGTAGGTTACGTGAAAGTCAAAATTCTATGTCAATGTCTTTATAAAAGATACTGTAGTTAAAATAAAATGCAGTTTCTAAGGCGAATCTACGAAAAGGTGTAATTTATATCGACGGAAAATTAGGTTTCACTAGCTGCATTCAGAAACAAATTAAAAGTCATATTTAAGACCAAAGGTAAAAGTATTATTGCAAGGACAATTCAAAATATTTTTTAGGCTTCTATCTTTTAAGTGAACATAGTCCAAGAAGTTTAAATTTTGATTGTCCTTGCAATAATACTTTTACCTTTGGTCTTAAATATGACTTTTAATTTGTTTCGGAATGCAGCTAATGATTAAAAAAATTAAATTTAGTCGTCAAAAATTAACAGACTATTATGACATTTTAAATGAAGTTTGTACTACCTTGATTGTAACAATTTTATTGCTGATCAACAATGTCATTAAAATTATGGGGAAATTTTTCAAATAGCGGTACTGCATATAGTAGTTTCGGCTATTTCTTATTTCAAATTTTAATACGAAAATCTTATCCTCATAAGGCAAGTTGATGATGGTATTAGCAAAGATCGGTATTAGTACATAATATGAACCGGTTAAAAAATTTGGTACTTAACGGTTTCGTGGCCGTGTGCGATGTATCGAATATTGATCCAATAATCGATTCGCAAGTAAAATAATTTAGAAAATTAGAACTTGATATTGCAAGCTTAATATTAACTTTCAACATTAATAACACCAATAAATATTAAAAAATTTCAAAAATAATAACAGAAATAAATACCTAATAGAAATAGGAATGGAATATTAGGTATCGATAGTTGCATCGATTATGAGTTGAGTATTCGATACCTCGCACAGGGCCACGAAACCGATAAGTACCAAAAAATCTGTTTGTTTTTTTATAACTAGCGCTAAATTCAACTTTATTCGAATATTCGACTTTTTTTTGTGCTATTCCTTATTCTAAAAAGTCAAACAAATTTAATAAATGAGGTTTTGAGCCTCGGTTGTATTCCCCCAATTGGCTACTAGCCCATTGCACTCGCTGAGTCACCTTGCATTGTATGACCAGTACTGGTAATTGGTCATTATAAATAGGAGAGAATACGGTGGCGCGTGTAAACCTGTCATTTGTCATTCGGCGTGGACACGTGACTCGTGTTTTGCCAGGGTCGTCGACTGATATCGAGTGATAAACTGATTGGCAATGTGAAGTCGAACGGGGAGGTGGAAGATAAAGAGAAAGTGTGCTTCCTGGATTGGATTGGGAGTCAATGTGTTGTGGCGGTTTAATCTTAAGATTTATTATTACTCCAACGCGCAAATCATAATGTTGAGAATTAAAACAAAATCAACTAAAAGATTAATCGTGATCAAAAAGCACTTTCTTTTTCTTATTACTGTTCTTACCGCCGCAATAAAAACGATAAAATCGCCCGTCTAAGAGTAGCTTAATTTATATTTGCACAGACGAGACGGCGAGATAAAAATTATTCAAACTTTTTGCATTACATTATTTTTTATTGCCGGAGAGAAAAAAAAAAGTGTGTGATGATTTTTTTGAGTATGATACAATTATTATTTACGTTTTCTTGAGGTCACTATAACCATTGACCATAGCATTTATTATGATTGTACATTAAGGTTTATTGGTTTCGAAAACGCAATAAAAATATTTTTAAACGATTTTTAAGGTCATTTAGATGAATATTGCCTTAGTGCAATAATTTTTAGATTGAGGAATATTAGTTTATTGTCACCCGGTGATCTAGTTTTATTGAATCCTCGTTTTATTTCCATTTGAGTTTGATAAACCTTGTGGCTATAATAATTTATATTGTTATTAACTTGTTACCAAAAAAAAAATAATATAATAAAAGTTGAAAGGTAAAATGCCGATGAAACTATAGATAATTTATGGGATTTTGCATACATGTACTTTATTATTATTATTAAACTCGTTTAGGTTTTGATCTTGCTCTAGAATACGTTTCAATTGGCGAAATTTAATCTCGCTCAGTAAAATCCTCTTTTGTTGACCTTAACTGTGTAAATTGAAGGGCTGGCAGCAATAATAATCACGCACCTGCAATTTTTGAAAAATTTAAATTTGTTTTCCCTACTTATTTTCTTTGTATTGATACGTGAATGAGTGAAGCTTTTATGAAAAATGTCATTTTTTAAAACGCAGGATAAACGTTTGAAGCTGCTTTGTTTTGGTGTCAAATATGGTTAAGAATGCTCTTTTAACCGGCTAAGAAATGCAGAAAATGCCACATTTTTAGACAGATACTTTATTAATATAAAATTTAAGTCTAAAATAAATTAAACTTTAATTTTTAATTTTCAGAATCTTTCTTGTGTCTCCGTAGCTTAGAAACAAATACAGGGTCCTCGTTGGATGACGTTAGTTTTGAAACATGAATAAATCAGTCGAATTTTAATGAAAATGAATTATTTTTTTTAAATTTACATAAATTAACACCTTTGATTTAATAATAAAAAACAATGTTTAGAATACGACCTCTACAACTGAGTCGGCACGTGTTAATGCGCTTAAGGAAATTTCCATTAATTTTATGGTAGATGCCGGCACGTGCCGAGATTCAGCCGGCAAGTGCAGGCTGGAAGTCCGCAAAAGCCCTAGCCGTCAAAATGAGAGTGTGAGCACGTTCACACGTGCCGACTCGATTGTAGAGGTCATATTACAAAAAATTATTTTTTATTATTAAATGGGAGGTGTTAATTAATGTAAATTTAAAAAAATAATTATTTTTTATTAAAATTTGACTGATTTATTCATGTTTCAAAACTAACGTCATCCAACGAAGACTCTGTATAAAGTTACCAGGTACACTGTACCGGTATGCCGTTTGTACAAATTTAAAAAAAAAAATCGTAAAAAAAGTTTATATTAGTTTATGTAAATTCGTAAAGCGCTCGTATATTATTTGCGGATAGAATCTTCAAAAAACTATGAAAAAAATTACTTTGTATGATAAAAAGTTTAATGTGTTTTATGCAAATTACGTGTAAATGTAAAAGAACATTAATTTTCCTGTACTTAAAAAAAATTTCGTAGTAAGCATATAAAATTTGATATTTTGTTAACCGTTTAGCAAATTAGTTCTAATAATAGGATAATTAGAGATTTTAAACGCTCGCTTATTTAAAATTTTATTATTACTCCGCTAATGACAAAATAAGAACAAGGAACATCCTGTTAACTTAAGACTGCAAAATTCCGACGAGAGATTTGTACGGAGAGCTTAGGTCAACAAAATACCCGTGATTGGGTGCGTGATAAAAAATGAATGTGAAGTTCGTTGAAGACGTTTTTGCTAATTGAACCTTGAAGAATAAGCTTTAAAAAAAGTAGTGGAACGAAAAGAGGGAGAGAGAGAGATGGAGGACACTGAATAACGAGCGTCGGCTTTGAACTCCAAAATTATTTTCTTCTTTTCAAAAATAAGTTACTAATTTTAGAATTTGAGTGATAGTTGTTCAGAATTTGTATAATACAGTTTATCTATATTTTTTTTTTTCTTCTTTTACTTTTTCTTCTTATTTCAAAGACTGAACAAAAAAAAATTGCTTCGCAGAAGCGAATCAAAATGATGCGATGCTCGAGATAGGGTTTTCACGGGCTCAGAATAGAACTCCTCCTACTCTCTTCCAAAATCCTATTCTTCACCTCATCTACGCGAATCATTCCAATACTATTCACTTTTTTTTTAAGAGAAAAAAATATTTTTTCTTTTCAGAACCGAATTACAGTTACACTTGGCATTGTCCCTCATTTTTTTCTTTTCTGTCTTTTTCTAGTGGATTTGTATGCGAAATGTATTTGTAGGCCACTCTGGTGACCCATTGGCCGACCTTTTCTCGCATCTCAACGTTAATTCTTTAACGTCTTCGAACACACACAGTTTCAAATCCTTCCGAGATTTTTCTAAAGGGGTTAATTTTTATAATCTTTTTTTTTTTACAAATAGCCGCGCACTTTGCGGGAGTCGTAAAAAGTCTCGTTTTTGGTAAAATAGATTGCGGTATTAAAATATACAGTTTATTTTATGATTAAATTTTGTTTAAATATTTGAATGGTTGATTAGAAAAATGTTTATGTTTCTGTATACGCACCGCTGTGTTTACATAAAATAGTTAAACTTCAAAATTAATAGTGAAATCCGTCGGTAGAATGAAACTCGCTTATTTAAATTTCGTTCAAGTCAAATAATTGCGTTACAAATTGATAAATGATTAGGAAACCTTTTTTAAATTCTATCATAGCACATTAATATAGCTCGCCAATGCTTATAAAAACTCCAATTTAAAGGTTCCAGTCTCCAGAAATAGACCGATAAATGGTTCTTAAAAAAAGTTTCTAATAAAATTCCTTTGGACATCTGAAAATTTTAAAAATTAAATGGGAACTTTCAAATTTCTGTCGAAAGATGTCGGATTTTGAACTTAGGCAATTTTAGCATAGATTTTAAGTAGTAATCTTTAAAATAAGACTGTCGTGAAAGTTGATTTTTTTTTAAAAAAAATTAAATTTATTCGTGTAGCCTAAAAACCTATATTTTTTTAAGTTATGAAAAAACAAAAAATTTTTTTCTGTAATAACTAATACTCTTCGCTAATACTGAAATTTTTTGGAACATTTTGCCATTTCAAAGGAACATTAGAAAGCAACATCGTCGAAAATATCCAAATTTTACATGGTTTTAAGTGAATTAAAAGGTGAAAAAAATAAGCCTTCGTGTTAAAAAGTAATTTCTGACTCGTGTTAAATCGACTTGTTTCGCGCACGCGCATTAACTTAACTTTTCATTTCCTTTTTTAAAAATGAAAAAAAAAAAAAAATTAATGAAACGGTTTCCTGTGTGAATTGGGTTAAACGTCGACTGGAGTGTCGATCTATGGTATTATTGTAACGAGGGCTGGATGAAGGGTGTGGAGCTGTTATCCGCGGATAAAGTAGGATGGAATATATTCGGTTCGACGCATTTAGAAAGGCCATTCGTCTGGGTCACCAACAGCTTCCTCTCTCACTCGCTCCCTCCTCGACTACTACCAGTACACGTAACACGCACTATTATGCATTGATAGATTTTAGCAGACGCTTCTATAGCTCGTAAAATAATAATATAAACGATCCGTTGAGGTTGTGCGTCGTATAGGTCGCCAACGGTTCCACGAGTGGATCACGATGATGGTGGTTCCTCGTACAAGATGATAAAGGTTGTTCTCGGTTTTTTTTTTTAATAGGGATGGATGGTTGATGGGGCTGGATGTAGTGAGTGAGAGAGGGGGATCTCTAGGGGGTAAAAGAGTGGCTACGGTGGGGGTTAATAGAAAAATATTCGCTCCCAAGTTAACGGACTTTCATTCGACCGTGGGCGTTACTTTATAATATTAAAAAGAATTACTAACAATAATGAGTGGTTGTGTCTAATAATATTCTCGATGAAAATTATTGTATTCATCGAGTAAAATATAATTGCGAGCTTTCCAATTCATTCGATTATTGGGTGAAAAATTGAGGAAATAGGTACTTTTATTTTATTTTTTTTCTTGCGGGGGAAAAAAAAATGTTTAATTTTTTTATCTATTATTTACATGCGGGGTTGAAAACATAAAGTTGAAGTGATGAGGGCGAGTTGCAATGAATGTCGATAAAAAATGAACCCACATTACTAAAAAAAAAATTTTTGTGAGTTTTTTATTATTATTATTTGAAGTTGGGACGAGATTGGAAATATTTCGTTCGAGCAGAGTGTGGAAAGATTCAACGGTAGGAGAAATTGCGGGAAACTTACTAAGTTCTTCGATGACTACCGCTGAAGCGCCACCACACTACTTAATTTGGAACTCTGTGATGTGGCCGTCGACTTGTTTCATATTTTGAATAAAGAGTAAAAAAAAAAGATGAACGTTATAAAATAAAAATTCTTTTTAGTTTGCGGTACTATGAAAAGAGACCTCAAAAGAGGAGCTAAATTAAATTAAGAATGCACAGAATCTATTCTGTAACGGACGTCAGTGCACCGGTAATTAAATTTCAGTTGCGCGAGTTACAGCATTTAGCTTATTATAAATATAACTTTGCAAATTTTATCTTCTAAATATAGGCTTCTTAAATCTTAATACTTTACTTAATTTTAATGGACATGTCACATAATATACAGCACAACGAAATTTCAGTTTGTTTTTTTTTAAACAAAAATTGACTTTTATTGTTTTCTCAAAACATTCAGTTTAACTTTAGGGGGGAAAAGATTATGATCGGTAGAACGAATTTTTCCAAAGTAAGGTACTTTACTTTTTTTTTAAAGTCAACTTTCCATAGAAATATGGGGAGGATTCATTGTTGTAAAAAATAATCACAGTGCCTATAAATAATTGTTTATTATGTACTAGCTATTTTTATTTTCAATCAATACTGTATTGCATTTTGAGTACATGTACCGGTCGGTATTCTTTTACCATATTGTTTACTTTACATTTTTTATTATGATTCAACTGGGCCAAATACCAAAATTAATATTACCAGAGTCATAAATAAATTCACAAAGGTCTCACGAATAATGTTAAATGATAGTTTGAAAAAAATGAATGTAAAATGATAACTTGAGTATTTATTAAAAATCTGCTAACCGGCGACAAATTTAAAAAAAACAAACAAAAAAACCATTGTATGAGATAATTAGCATGGTCATTCTTAAGAATTTAGAATTTATTGATTTGGCACCTCTTATAAGGCAAATTATACATACTGTATTTCTGAACAACATTTCCAATCATTCGAAATTCGCTGTGCGGTACAAACATTTTACAATTTCGATTATTAAGTCAAATTCTTTAAACTTATCGAACATTAATACTGTAATTAATAAAATCAAAAATTTTTTTTTTTTTCAATCTATAGAATTTACTGTACAGGTATTGCGACAGGTATCATATACGAATTGTTTTGTTCGCCAGGTATTTTTTTTTTTTTTTTTTTTTTTGGAGTCGTAGGCGGTGCATTCGCATAACAATGCCAAGGTTTACGCATACACACCGGGTTATGCGAAAGAATTTGAACTTAATTTTTCCAGCCTCAACTCTGACCTCTGACGAAGCTCCGAGGAGAATAGATTTTGTCAAGGATTTTGCGGGGAAATTTTTACAATGGATAGTCGCATTATGAGCGATATGAGCGACACCTAACTCAGCTACCTGTACTTCCAGTTTCCGACCTGTTATTTTTAACCGGGAGAAGAAGAAAAAAAAAAGTTTAATAAGAGAGAGGGGATAATATAATACTATAGGGAAAAGAAACTCGAGGCAGCACAACCTTTATCAAAATAATAATAATAAAAAAATGGATAATGCAATGGGATTGGGGGGGAGAACAAGAAAGTGGAATTCAACGAGCTCACCTATTTAACCTCCTCTTTTCCATCTCGAGACGCCATGCACCAGCCCACCGGCTGATTCACTCTTATTTATCAGCCCGCACTGTGGCAGGTCTTTTCGGTTCCCCTACCCTTAGCTACAGGTACACGGTCGAGGCGAGCAGTGGGAAAATGGAGGAGAGAAAAGGGAGGGGATAACGGATTACTCGCTCAAACCCCTCGTTTTTACCTACCGTCGGTACCGATATAGCGAAGTACAGTGGAACTCCAATATTCGTCATTAATTCGTTCCCGAGAAATTGACGAATAGCAAAAATGACTTTAATATATCGAACACAGTTTTCCCATAGGAATACATTAAAAATGGTTTAATCCGTTCCCAGCCCTGAATTTTGCACCTACCTTTAAGAAAAAACAAAATAACCCAGAAATCTTTGCAAAAATATGTTAATTGCTTATTAATAACCTATTAATCACTTAATATTGCTTTTACTATATCCCAAATTTACTTGTCTGGATGTTCTGATGATTTATCAGCATTTTCAAACGACTCATTAACACTCGTTTTTTAACGAATTTTTCAAATTTTGGGTTTTTTTTTTTTTGCTATGATTTTTAAAATTCCTACTAATAATGACGATCAGCTGACTGAAAGTGGCGTCAAAAGTGTGTTGTCTAATATTCGTCGCAGACTCAATATTTAAGAAAAAACATGACGAATTTCGAAAATGACGGATATTGGTGGGGACGACTATTGGAGTTCCACTGTAGCATCATAGATAAAGCTTTTTTTGTGGGGGGACAGCTATATGAGAGGCACTTTTAGGGGGTTAGCGGGAGATTGGAACTTTTATTCTTCAACCCCGTGTGTATGTGTGTGTGTGGGTGGCAAATGTAGAAATCCATCATCTTCGTCAATCCCCTCCGTCTCACCTAACTACCATACCCCTCTTCCATTCCCATCTTTCTTCACTCATTCCCCGCCCTTCTCAAATTTTAAGGGAATAGGGAGGTGGAATTTTCTTTGTTGGCTTCTCACCTGAATAAACCTTTGCACTAAGGAGGCAAAGCACCTATTTCATTTTCGTCTGCATTTCATACTTTTTACGAGGGAGCCCAGATTGAGAGAGGGAGAAAAAAAAAATTTTACCCGAAATAATTTTTTGTTGTATGTATTTTCACTTATACGTAGGGAACCACCTTCTCACCCAATTTCTTTTTTTTTTTTTTTTTTTCTACCTTTTCCCCCGCTCCGTTCTTTTGTTTTGCACTGCTTTTAGTGTCTAGCTGGCCTTTTTTTGCGTTAGATTTCTCATCATTGGAGTTTTTTTCGGGGTGGTGCAGTTAGAGAGGGATAGAGGGGTACCCACTCCAGTCTGACCGACTCCATCGCTGTCGGACCGGTTTTTTTTTTTTTTACTTGTTCCCATCAACTCATTGATTAAACTTTAGATCCGACTCCCACTGCCTACCTGGGTCTACCTGCGTGCACGTACTATCATAGTTATCATACGTTTTTTTTTTATGTATATAGATAGGCTTTTGTTAGATGTTATTACGATGGGAGGGTAAAACTTTTTTTTATGCTTTTAGAATGAAGAAAGATTACATTGTACATATTAAAATATATTTCTTTTTGCTGGTGGCTTGATTTTTTTTTTACTGTTTGCGGTTTGAGTTGCGACTCGATGATACCGTATTCTGGAACTAATTTAGTTTCAAGGTACTTTTGAAGCTTCCAACTCAAGACAGTAGATGGAGAATTAGTTTTTTTTTTTTTTTTTTTGGATTTGAAGTTTGAAAAATAGAGGAAACGATTGAATTAATGAGCCATTTTTTTAATATTTTGTGGATGCAGTGATTTTTTTTTTTGTGTATGATGAAGAAAATTGTTATGAGCTAAGCAACGTTATTCAAAAAAAAAAAAACATGTTTTCACATACTTTACTTTTAAAAAAATGTAAAAATTCGTAATTACGTTGATTTTTTTTAGATGGGTTTTTATTCAGGTTTCTGTTGTGGATACTAATAATTCTAACAAGAAAGGTTTTTTATATTCGTAATTTTAAATTTATTTAACGAAAGTTGTCAAGTCTATTACGTTATTTAATAATTCTACTGTATTATTCATCATTGGATTTTTTTTATTATTTTTTTTAATTATACTTTTGGAAAATGGCAGGTAAGCGATTTTTATAATGTTTACTTGGAGTATGTTCATAAAAGAATCAAAATGGTATGATTTCTTTTTATAAATAATTGATACAAATCTCAAATTGAATTACTTCTGGAATTTTGCTTTCCATTTTTGCGTTGAAGTTTGAGTTTCATCTTTTGTTATTAAAAAGAAAATTTACATATAAAGGTAATGAAATATCTTAAATATTCAAGTTTTTTTATTTATGCATAATTTTATTGTAGTTCTAAAAAAAAATAGAAATAACAAATACTGTAAGTAAATATGACGTCTGAATCTACGGTTTTTTCTCGCTTACGCGTACAAGTACATTACATGTACTCATATTTTTCCGTAAAAATGCATTATTTAATTATTTTTTGAGGGCTTTGATTTATTTAAAGTAAAACTTCTCGTACCGTATTTTATTATTTACGTATGCAAGTACGAGTACATTGTGTACATTACTTTACTGAAGAAAATGTTGACATTATGTAAGCATTTCAATTTTTTATTCGTTGTTGGTGACTTCAAAATTATCTCAAAAAACAAATTAAAAGTAAAAAATAATTTTATTTTTTGGCTATGTATTTAAAATGTTATGGTAAGCCGTGCTGGTCACGTCATATAATGAAGTTGTTTTCGGATATAAAAAATTGAATAAAACGTTAAAAGTATTTGCCAAATAAAAATAAAATGATAGTTCAAACATATTTTTTTTGGTAATATTTGATTATATTAACCAATAAAAATCAAAATATTTTTGTACAGCTGTTTACTACAGCCATTAACTTGCCTATAACTATTCGATTTCTAAAAAAAAAATGTTTTGACTCGAAAAGAAAGATTAGAAACAAAAACTTGCAATCTTGAGTATAAATAGTAGCTTAAAGCTAAGCTAGATTAAATTTCACTTACAAAAAATTCAATTCTCGGGCGTATAAAATTACGTCGTAAATTTTTCAGTTATTTTAGTGATCGATTTATCGAAAAGCATAAAAATTCTCGAGAAAATGATTTTCTTTTTCTGCTCCAACAAAGGTGTTTGCACCTCACGCCAAACTCGATCAATATTCATACGGAATTTTCGGGGTATTGAATAAAGTTGGAAACCGCGAAATGCGTAGTAAATCATAACGTCAAAATATCAACAACAACAAAAAAAACCGGGAGGTATCGGCTTTTCTTCGCCGTTTTATTAATTTTATTTACACCCTATGTTGGGTCGGGCAGTTGGAAAAAAAAGAATAAGGAAGATTGGACGTTTGGTCATTGGACTCAGCTTGAATCCAGCAGCTGATTTAGTGGCAAAAGAAATAGAAATGCGCATTTTACGAGCCCTCGACGTGCGTTTCGTGTGTAGGTGTTAAATACCGAGTGCATAACTTGTCAACTATGAATCCCTGTCATTTTTACAACTCCTCCCACTTCAAAAAAAAATACATTAATAATAAATAGAATTTTTTTTTTCTCTTATTATTTTTTTCTTTTTAAGAATTTCCTAAGGGGCAATCTTACTCTATTATAAAAGATAATTGTAACTTTGAAGAACCGCTATCATTTTCGACTGACGACTTAAAAATTAAAAAAATAATAACTGCTAAGAGTTTTATTATTTTTTTATATAAATATATTTTCATCAAAATTAATAATTTTTTTTAAAAAAATTTAATAAAGGAAATGTTTTCGAAAATAAATCAATCACTTACGTTCGTGAAATTATTTCTAAGAAAAAGCGCACAGTTACGAGTGTTACCTTGAAATAATAATAACAATAAAAATGAAGTAATTTAACGGAGTTGTTTTAAAATTAAATTATCTTTTATCTAACAATTTTTTTTTTATTGTTATAAATTTAATATAAAAGTTGAAGAAAAAAAATGAGTTTTGAATTATGAAAATGTAGTGCCACTGCTCAGTTGTTATTTTCATTAAAAAAAGAAGTTTTAAGTGGAAATTTTCTCTTTTATTTTCACGCGACGGTGCAAAATTTTCTTCCGTAATTTTTTTTTTCGATTATTTTATTTAATAATTATTTTTTTAAAAAAATTTATTATATTTCCATACGCAAATGATTGCGCTAAGAATCGGCAATTTTTTTTTTTTTTATCATACAAGTTTTTCCATTTAATTAAATATGAAAGCCGATTTTAAATTAGTGAACAAAAATAAAAGGTTAAAAAACTAATAAAATAAATTCGTAATACGAGCGTAAACTCAATTGTACTGTATAAATAGTATTAATAAGAAATTTCGTTTTGCGTCGTATTTCATTCCCAAACCTCGCTTTGTGTCCGTACCGCAATGCCAGTAGATTTTCTTTTTTTTTTTCGCTAATGAATATTAAAAAAAAAATGTAATTAATAATAATAATATTACATTCCGAAACTCAGCATTACACGAGTAGACCTGTATTGTTATTATTTAATTAATTATTATTAATACCGTAGCGGTTTAGATATTTTCTTCAAGTTTCAATTCAAAAATAGTAATAATAATAATTTATTTACATAATATTGAACAGTGTTTAATATTTCTGGAATTTCGCGATTTTTATCCGTGTCACCTGAAGCGAAGGTGCGCACGCGGAATGAACCTGTTGACACGTCTCTTCATCAAAAACTCGATTCCGTGCTTCTGTCCCATTTAACAATACGGTGTAAAGTTTCATTCCAAATCGTCTTCTTAAAAATCACATTTAACGAATTTAAAATTAATTTAAAGCTCGCGTTAAATTTGTTTTTATGTGAATTTTTGGTGAGTGAAATATTCGCAGTTAAAAACGTTTGATAAAAATAAAATTTGAAAATTATTGGCGTTTACAACAGTTAATTTACAATTTTCTTGAACCGGAAATGGTGTGAACCAGGAAGAAAAAAGTGTCATAAAAATAAGAACAGGACGAGAAAATAACTATACACGTTCACGCGGTTCACTTTTCATTAAATAAAAAAAAAGAAGTCAAATGCTGAACTTTTTCGCGTCTTATCAAATCGCTTTCGAAGCAAATGAGTAGGTCGGAGGTCAACCGGCTGTTTCGTTTATCAATTCACTTCCCTATACATTTTACTAGAACCCATCTTCTTCTTGTAGTAATGGGGTTGCTTGTTTCTTTTGATTTATATATTTTTTTTCTTTTAAAAGAAAAAAAAAATTGTTCGCGATTTTATGAATTGTGTATAAATAAACAAGTTTTAAAGAAAAAGCATGTGCAAATTCATGCTCATTTTATTTTTTTAAAAAAAAGAGAGAAACTTTTTAAGCGTTTAAATGCAAATCATAAAGTTAATAATAAAATTAAGATTTTGATATGTATTTTTAATTATAGGTCAATACATTTAATTTTAAAAAAATAGAGCATTTTATTAGATATTATTTTTAAGTTCTGCGATTATAATTATTTTATAAATAGATTTTTTTCTCGGCTTGTTTCATTATTTTATTGAAGTTATTATTCACACCAATTTTTTTCATATTTATTGTCTTTACTAACTAAATAATTAATAATTTAAAGCTGTTTACCTATGTTTACATAATGTCATTATTGGCAAAAGTTTTTTTTAATAATACAGTGAAACCCGTTTATAGTGCGCCCGCTTGTTGTGCGATTCCGCGTATAGTGCGATTTCTGCCCGGTTCCTTGGACAACGCCATTGGAGCAAGTGTTTAAAAAAACCGCTTAAAGTGCGCCCGACGCCCGTTTATAGTGCGAATTTTTTTTGGTCCCTTGAATCGCACTATAACCGGGTTTCACTGTATTTATTTCTCTTTGTTAACTAGCAAAATCACATCAATTTTTTAATAATTTTGGTTTAAAAAAATACTTTTAATATTATTGCTTCTTTATTATACTGTATTTATTTTCCCTAATTTTTAATTTCGAAAAGAAAATCTGTCATAAAATTTGGGCGTAAAAAGCTGTTCTTCGTATGCAAATGCCGTGCTGTATTTATCTTTAAGAAGCCGGAAATTTCTTCAAAAATATATTCTGGAAATTCACTTATCGGTCGCGTAAACTGTCTTATTAAGTGTTTTAAGAGGGACCAAGTAGTCTCCAAGCTTAGTTAAACAACATCTCTTACACATATGGAGGAAAGGCATTTAATAGGTAACGTGATCTATCGCTTTCTGCGACTTTGCACATGCACGCCTTACAGCTGGCCGAAATGTCCACTTCGTAAGAAGTTGAAAAGCTGCTCCTTATTCCTTAAGAAATAAATACGGTACAGCTGCGAACTGACGATAGGAAAACGGGAGAAGAGAAATGAGGCGGGGCCAGTCGGCTTTTTGCGTTATCGGTCGAATAAACTTTCCGGTGTTATCGCAGTTATGTCTCGAGTTTGCATTGACAAGCGCGGCACCTAAACGTTCAACAAGTAAAAAAGAGATGTCAAAAAAAAAAAAAAAAAAAAACATTTTAAAGGGGAAAAAAAAAATATTCGACTTATCTTTACCGCGGGTAGCAACAAACAAGCCAAGGAATTTGAAAATATTTGAGTTTTTGATAAACATAAGAAGTTCGTATGACGTTGTTGTTGATGATGATGATGACTTGTTTTGTATCTACGGGGCTCGTCCTCTCTCACTCAGGCGATTTGACGGGCTTTAATTGCACCGGATGTCACTGAGGCAAAGTACTAGTAGTAGTAGCAAGCCGCGGTTTTTAAGTCGTGAACCCCCCACGTGTTACAATTGTCAGGTAGTAATTCAGTTCTTTCGATGGAGACTCCGCGGTCTTTAACATCAAAGGTCACTTTTCACCTGCTACGCGCTTTTTTCTTCCCTGACCAATATCACAACAACCTTTTAAAATGATTTGATTATTTTTTTTTTTTTTTACAAAAAAATATTTTTGTGAACTCATTTAAATTGAAAGGAACGATGATTAGAGGTTTTCAAGAAGATTAATTGAAATCGTATTTCCATGCGCATATTTTTCTCCTATTGTCTGAAAAGATGATTATTATTTAATTTTAAATTAAGTGGTCAGAGAAATGTAAATAGCGTGCGTCTGACCGGCTGACGGTGAAATAACTAGAAAAGGAGAAAATGATTGGCAGAAGATGAGAGAAAGGAGAAGAAGAAAAAAATAGTTAATGAGGGAACAAAGATGTAGGAAGACGTAATAATAATTGTTGAAGAAAATGAATTAATTAAAACCAATGATGGATATTTTTTTTTTTACTTTTCTCGTAAATTGAAATAACAAAAAAAGAAGAATATTTTGGGGGGAAAAATAATAAAAAAAAAAAAGATAAGTTAAATGAACTACTTAAGAGACAATAGAAATTTTAATAATAAAATTTTTATTTTTGTATAATTATTATTATGGTTATAATTCAGTAGAGCATACGTCTGTAGTTTCCAGAAAACCCACTTCCTGTCCACGGAGATATACCGGGTGTCCGAAATATAACACTACAACTTCCGTCGGCAATTAAAAAAAAAAAAAACTACCAAAAATAAAAATCTAAAAATGGTGTCATTTTACAGAGAAACTCAGAAAGTTTTTTGTGTAAAAAAAATAATGTCTTAGTTACTCCAATAAATATTAAAAAAACGCAAAAATTTAAAAAGTTACTTTTGACATTCATTTGAGCAGTACTATCCTGTGATAACAACGCAATAACAATGAAACAACAATAAAAAAATAATGTAAATAGTAAAACATTGCCCCAAACATTTGAAATGTGAATAATTTAGAATTAGTTCTAAGTTTTAGGGGAATTTGTGTCTCATAACTTCATAAGTGGTCAGTGCGCCCAGCTGCATCAATGGCATTCATTTTCCAGCATAAAAAGCGTTCAAACTTACGTAATTTTACAGGTATAAAATTATTTTAAAAAATTCATAATATCAAAATATTATTACATTTGGAACAATTTATTAAAAATTTATCTTTTTTTAAGAAAAAAAAATTTTTTTAATATTCTCTAAAAAAATATTAGCATGAAAAATTTTACTTCTGAAAACCGTAATTTTTTGAATTTTAGCTTTTTTTATATTTTTTGAATTAACTAAGAAATTATTTTTTTATAAAAAAACTTTGAGTTTTTCTGTAAAGTGGCACTATTTTTAGATTTTTATTTTTGATAGTTTTTTTTTTTAATAACCGACGGAAGTTGTAGTGTTATATTTTGGTTGCCCGGTATTATATTTTTAAAATAATAAAATGCGTTTTTACATAAAATGTTTACAGATTTGTTGTTAATAAAACTCGGTTATACAGAAGTATTTTTAAGTTAGTCGGATTTAACGCCACAAAACGCTTCTGGGAACTATCAACCTTTTTGCCAATTATATTTTGGAGTTCTAACATTTAAATTTTAAAGTGTTTTTCATTCTATTTCCAAACATAAGTTGTTTTTATAATAAACGCTATTGTGGTTTGCTTTGTTTTTTTTAAAAAAAGAAAACCTAATGACGTTGCGAATGGTAAAAGTAAACTAAGTGGAATGTCAAGTTGAAAATTATTGTTTACAGTTCAGGTACATTTTGTATACGCAATGCGCTTACAGTATTAGGTCCTTATTCCCCTGCCTGTAGGGCCCTTGGGTCCACCCACATGCGTTTCAAATTCGTAAACAAGTTCCCGTGTATAATGAATTGCACGGAAGGGTCAAGGGGTCAACATTGGGCCGTAAAGAAATTAGAGGGAAAAAAACACGAGTTTGTGCTGTTGCTGTTGTTCCTTTGGTGATAATGGTATGGCATGGTACCAAGGTAGTGGGAGGGGATTGGAACAAACAAAAAAAAAAAAAAAAGAAGGGGGGATGGGACCTAAAGAAAAATAACAAAAACGTCTGATCGCATGCCATAGCTATATTAGCATTACTTTGCAATTCGTCTTCAACGTCCGGCATAAGGTCAGCTATGAAGGTCAGTCAGGTTCACATCTCGGACCTAAAGAATGAGGTGCGTTCCCGAAGCAAGTTTTAATTGGCGATTTTTTCTGCTCCCTATTTTATTCTAATGCGGACGTTTCTTTTTTTAATCGATGGATCTCTTTTTTTCTTTTATCTTTTAAGGTCACTACTGGTTTCGTTAAGACCTTTTCTTAATTATTGTTTTTCCCCGTGGAGTAACGGGTACTACCACCTTAAGTGTTGTTAAAAGCGTTGTTTGACACTATTGATAAGTGCCGTTGACGTAAGTACAGTAGATTTTCATGCCCTAAGAGTGAAAGGTTCCTTTGAGAATTATTTGGTGCATCTTCAGGGAGATTTGTACAAGAGTCTTTAATTGTTTTTAATCGCGGGGGTGAAGAAAGAACTCAAGTTCATCCTATTATTAGAAAATGAGTGTGCTAAAAAAAAAAATGAGCAACTGAATTGAGTTTCTGTATTGAGAGAAAAAAGAACGTAATTTTAGGATTTTAGTTGTAAACTTAACTTGGAGGTACCGAAAGTTTGCAACATTTGTTTTGGAAGATTTAAGTCTCATCGGATAGAAATTTATTATTTGACATCTTTAAAATACTGTAGTCCATACATTGTAAGGGACTTATTCGCAAGGTGAAGAAACTTCTAGCTAAAATTTTACTTCCTGGTTATTAGGGAACAGAATGGTTAGTCGGTACTGTTTCGTTATGCGACAGCCGATAGGCAATCGATAGTATTGGGAATAGATCGATTCCGCCAATGTTCCAAGTTTATTCCACATTTAAAAGCGATAATGTATGCAACACTATCGATAATCGATTCCGCCAAGGTTCCAAGCGGTTCCAAGCTTATTCCACATTTTTTTTGGATGGTGCTATGTTTTGAAACATAAATAAATCAGTCAAATTTTAATGAAAATGAATTATTTTTTTTTAATTTACACTAATTAACACTTCCCCATTAATAATAATAAAAAAAACAATTTTTAGAATATGACCTCTACAACTGAGAGCGCGTGCATATGGGCACCTGCTGCCAGATTTAAGCTGTGCATAATTTTAAATACACCAGGGAGAGTTTTATTGAAAATTTTGATAATCGCATTACCACGTGCCGACTCAGTTGTAGAGATCATATTCTAAAAATAGTTTTTTTTAAAAAATAATTATTAATGGGGAAGTGTTAATTAATGTACATTTAAAAAAAAAAATTTATTTTCATTAAAATTTGACTGATTTATTTATGTTTCAAAACATAGCGCCATCCAAAAAAGATCCTATATTATGCAACACTATCGATAATTTTTGATCGATTAGGCGATGTTATGGAAAATTTTGCGATTTCACGAATGACTGTCACATAAGGAAACAGTACCGGTTAATCATTTTAATTTCTAATAAACTTAGTTAATTTTGTTTACATTAAGTTTGTAGTACAGTATAAAATTTTAAGTTGAACCAATATGGGCGATAACGTAACACCAGCGAACAGGGCGCCACCCACTTTGGTAGGCGAATATCGCAATTGTGCCAAATTTTCTAAGAGAATGAACTTATTTACAAGTCGGTTTATCAATTAATTTTTTAAAAAAATTACCGTAAATATTTAATCATCAATTAATTTTTTTTTAAATTTTTTTTTGGAAACTACAACTTAGATTTATTTACGTGAGATACTGAAATAAGATTGAATGTAAGACCTGATTTAAATACAATTGAATTAAATGTTATTGAACATTCACTTAATATTTTCCGCGTTGCAATTTTTTTTAAAAGTTTTTTTTTTTTGAAAATGCCTTCTGAAAATTTGTCCTTAAATCACTAAAAAAAAAAAAAAAGTAAAGATTTTTGTCATCACGTGTAGTTAATTTTTGCTAACGGTGAAATCGTTGAAGAGGTGAGAAAAAATAGATACGATATCTACTTTTTTTTTTTACCTCTCTTCTCTTCTCCTCTACTGTATTAACTTATCTTTTTCATTCTTCACTAAGCTATCTTTCATAGAAACCGAAGCCGATTGAGAAGTGGGGGGAGACTGAGAAAAAAAAAATTGTCTTCCTGTATGAGACAAATATGTGCCACAACCGAAGTAGTTCAACACACATATCATTCTTGTAATTGAGGTCAACGTTGTCTTTTTCACCTCATTCATCTAAATCGCTTTACAATACTCGCGTCTTCCTCGATACTTCCCTCATTCCATCATTAAAATCCCTCCGCTCATTTTTTTAAAGTAAAATTTGTGTACCGGTATATGAAAAAAACATTAAAAGCCATTCTTGAAAAATTAAGGGCAGATTGTTTTATTACCGTCGGCTAAGTATCCTCGTTAACTCGTCGTTTATGTTTGTTACTACACGTGTTTACTTTTGCTGTTTGGTTGGGAAAGTTATACGGTACCGTATTATTATACCTCAAGATTTACTTTTTTTATATAAAGAAAATTTTTCACTAATGAGTTTTTGGGGGATAAGTTAGGACCAATTTTAAAAACGCCTCATTGTGGGTAAGAAAAAAAAATGCTACGGTATTTTTACCTGAATCTCGATTTTTTTGTATTGTAAATTTAATATTTCCTGAATCTCGATTTTTTAAAAAAAAGTAATTATTTCCCCTGTCCGATTTTTTTTTTTAAAAAAAGTTTATAAAAACGGTATGGAAAGTACAGTATAGAATGGACATCAAACAAACAAAAAAAAATTTGCAATTACCATATTAAAATGTAATTAAATAATTAATGAAATTGCGATGCTTTCTTGTGCTATAATATTTAATTAAATTAGTGAAATGGGAGTGTTCGAGTATTTTAAATGATTTTGTTAATTAAAAAATGAAAAAAATTAAAGGGGATACAGTTTAAAACGCTTTAAAAAATTAATTTAGGCAAACTTTTTTAATTAGGTAGTTTACTTTAAAAAAATTATTTGTTTTTACCAAATGCTTATTTTATAAGAAAGGAAAATGGATTCTGAAATAGGGAAACTAATTTTTTTAAATGTTTATGATTAAAATCCACATGGCTAATAATAATACTATCGGTAGTCTTGTTGTTTTCATTGGATATTTAGGCACTAGTCGGTTTCGTGGCCGCGTGCGAGGTATCGAATACTCAACACATTATCGATTAAACTATCGACATCCAAAAGGGTTAAAAATGCAATATTTGGTATCGATAGTTGAATCGATTATGTGTTGAGTACTCGATATCTCGCGCGCGGCTACGGAATCGACCAGTACCGATATTTAAATAACTTTTGACGAATTATCAAATTTCTAATCTACAAAAAATTATTTTACAGTATATTTTTTGCTATTACAGTATTTACCGTAATAATTTTATTTTATTTTTTATTATAAAATAACTAAAGATGTTTGTCAAAAGATTCGCATTCTAAAAAATTTCTTGTTAAATGCTTTTCAAAAATTTTTTTTGTTGTTGCTCTGCATACTGTATTATGAATCGCAATTACTCTTCAAAGTTGCTTCGATCAGATAACGTCATCTTTCCATTTTTGACTGAGCATGCGCATTCCGATAAACTATCCCTTATGAATGCGCGACGATATCACGAGATAAGCAGTTGAAGTATCAGCGTGCGATCGTTTTTTTTAAGCATCTGTTAAATCAAGATCCCTGTTTAGTTTACTAAACACATTTTGACTAAAAAACATTTTCCTTTTCACCGTGGAACCAGTTTTGTCTTCCGCCCACGCCGTCACCGGTTTAGTGACTGGATCATAGCTAACACCAGACGTGACGGAATTCATCGCAAGTGACGAGGAAGAAGAAGAAGAAAAAGAAAAAAAAAGGACAATCACACCTGACCCGAGCACATTCTTCTTTGTTTTCCTTACAAACAATTTTTATTCATAATTTCCAAATTGAAAGAAATGTGATGCTCGTGTTTATACAAATTAGCGCCTTGGCGATTTTGATCACTTTTCCATTCTCATATAACTACTTTTTTTTTATTCGATCGACGGAGGAACCGGTTAAACCGATGCGACGTCATCGAAAATTAGGGTTTCTATTATTTAATTAATAAAATAAATAATTGATACGCCGCCACTAAAGAAAACAGTTTTTTATTATTATTATTTGAAGGATTTGAGGTGTTAAAACATTTTCTTTCTTTCGAGTTTCATGATAGCAAAGCGCAAACACTTGACTCACTGTTTATTTTTGATTTTTAATTAAACGTTTTGAAACGTCATCGTCGAACAATGGTGGAAAACGCAGTCATTCTACATTTTAAACTGGATATTGTTTCTTTTTAAAAAAAAAAAAAAAAAAAAAACTTGTACTAGTACAACAAGAATAGATTTATGGAAATGAGGAACATTTTCTTTTTCACAATTTTATTGTGTACGATTAATTTTTAATAATAAAAAAATAAGGAAGGTCTCGTAATTTAAATTCTTTAAATTTCTGAATTTGGTTTCTTTTTAGTTTCCCACTGCAAAATAATTTATTAAAATTTGCGTTTTTTTCTAGATTAATAAAATAGAAAAATAAAATACCGCATCGTTTGCTTATTTAAAGCTTTCTAAATAACATTTAATTTTTTAAAATCGGATTAATGCGAGAAAATCATTTTATTTGCTGAAATAGTGGTCACTTTGTAAACAAAATACAGTAGACAACCCAATGTAAGAATTTGTTTATACAACGTTGAGCGCATGATCAATTTTGTTATTTATTTATTTTTACTGCATTAGATGACTAATAGAAAAATTTGCATAGTAAGAGTACGGTAATAGTTTTATCATGACGATAACGTGTAACGATTTTTACTAATACGCCGCAGCAGCAGCAGTGGGCTGCAAATGTAATAAAAGCTTTGCCTTGAACTCAACTAGGCTACAATAGTTAGGGGAGCTTTGTAAAATCGAAAAAATGTAGGGACAAAGTTTAAAATAAAATAATTTATTTAAAAATTTGAAGGAAATCGAAGGAAATTAATGACTTTAATTTGAAAAATTGACCATTTGTAGAGTCATAACCTTGCAAAACGAGCATTTACAATAGCTATTGATTTCTTACTATGTATCGTCATCATCCTTCTTTCGTAAAAATATCTTTGGCTAAACTATAAAACCTTCTAACTCCACTTTAGTTAGTACATCGTTCATTGTGTTTTGAGATTTGGCATCCAATGGGAAAATTTGTAACTTAGTATCAAAAATTTGCAATTAAAATTTTAAACAACTTTAAAAGCAATTTCTGTAAATTCAATTTGAAAAACAACTAACTTCACAAATAAATATTTTTTTAAAAAAAATAAAGTGTTTTATCATAAGGTAAAAACAAATAAACACACAAAAAATGGTTATGTAAAATTTGTTTGTTTTGGTTTTTGTTGTCCTATCCTAACCGACTACAGTTGTAGCTGTAGGGATGTTGTATTTTGTGAGTTAAGAGGTTTACTAGTTTAGTTAACAATACGCACATACATTTTAATATATAAATAATACATTATATCTTCTTTTTATACACAGTATGTCTATAAAAAGTAACGTCTAAAAACTGCAAGAAATTGGCGTAGGTGTTGCGTTATCGATAAACGCAAAAAAAAAAAAAAAAACGGCGCCGTATTCGGACGGTTATCGATGCTCCCTATAGATCCTTTGGGTGCAACATGTAGCAATATTCCACACTTCCTTTCATTTTAATTTCCCTTGAAATTTTATTCTAATTTCGGGAAACCTAAACCACTCGCATTGACCTGATTAAAATATAAAGCTAAAAGCGCGTGCGCAGATGCTATCATAATCGCATGATGAAGGCAGGCAGGCAGGATATTATGCCATCCGACTGCTACTTAATTATCATAATGCTTACTCCTAATCGATGGGCCTTGTTAACCGCTCGGCGTATAAAAATATCATCATTTTGTTTGCAGAAATAACCTTTGTTAAATGATAGGAAAGATTTAAATAAATAAATATATTAAAAAAACTGGTATTCTTTTTCTCCAGTTTTGCGTTTGGCGACGAATCGGTTGGTGGGGTAAAAAAAATTCGACTCTCGGTAAAAATAATGTCCACGAATAATGCAATAGAATAGCGTTTTGTGGGGACAGGTAAGCGGTATTTCCCTCCCTTTTTATCAAGGCGAACGTTTATATTTAACTTGGGTAAAGTACATGCGAATTGGAAATAGGTTTTTCATTCAGTCACGCGATGAATATTTCCTAAACATGTAAATATATGATTAGCGACTCGATATTACGTCGTCGTCGTCGTTGTTGTCGGTGGGTTTCTAGGTCGGCACGTATTTTTTTTTGTTTTTGTTGCTTCTTCTCCACATATGTTTATTTATATGGATTTTTGCGGGTGAAACTCGAGTTCTCGACACGATTTACAACTGACTGACTGCTAGTTAGATTGCCGAATACACGGTCTCTTTTTATTAACAATTTTTACGTCATGTTATTATGCTATCTACCACGCGTATTTCTCGTCATTATGACAGCAGTAATAAATAAATGACTTTCTGTCGTCTACTATACTACTATATATTTGTGACATTTCGTACGACTTTCTATTTCGAACGCACGCATATTATTTCGCGTATTCAAACTTTCAACTTTTTTTTTTTGTATACGGTTTTATATTATTGTACTCGACTGATTTGTATGGTGAGAGAGAGAGAGGGAAAAAAAATCGTACAGAAAGGATTTATATTCAATGACAGCTGAGTTATAATGGGCGACCTCAAAATTTATTCGATTATAATTGGGAGGAGAAAAAATTTTTTTTTATTGTTATAAAACATAATATAAACGCGTACTATATTTTTATAAATTATGAAAATTGAATCGTTGGGACTTTTTATTTTGAAAGTTTTCAGTTAAATTTTTTTTAATGTATAGTGTGTTCGTAAATATCCGAAGCTTTTTAAAAGCGAATAAACAAATTAAATTTTAATGAAAATGAATTATTTTTTTTTATATTTACATACAACAACACCTCCGATTTAATAATAAAAAACAATTTTTAGAATGTGACCTCTACAACTGAATCGGCACGTGATATTGCGCTCATGGAAATTTGAGAAAATTTGCATTAATCCTATGGTAGATGCCGGCACGTGCCGAGATGCAGTCGACAGGTATAGGCGGCAAGTCCGCAAAAAGCTTTAGCAGTCAAAGTGTGCGCCTAAGCACGTTTACGCGTGCCGACCCTTTATCGTTAAATCGGAGGTGTTGTTGTGTGTAAATATTAAAAAATTAATTCATTTTCATTAAAATTTAACTGATTTATTCGCTTTTTAAAAGCTTTGTATATTTACGGACACACTAAAGTATTAATTAAAAATTTTTGTTTTTGGGTGTGCAGCGCGTGACTTCTTAATCAACGCGCGTTATTTATTTATTTTTTTTCTCCCGATTTAATATGTTTTTGATTTGTTTCAGCGCTGTCGTTTAGTAACGATTAGTATCCAGCGATTTTCTAACCCAGTGAACTGTGATTAATTCCGAACATGAGGCTATCGTATGTTTATGAGCTGATGAAACCGGAAACCCCGCTTGTCATCATCATCTTTATCGCTGCCCCCTATTCTATTACTATTCATTTTTCACGTGTTTTCGTTTCCTGCACAGATGGTTACCATCTTTTTTTTTTTTGCTCTTACGTGTCATCATTTTTTTTTCTTCATTTTTTTAAATTAACTTGAGAGAAAGAAGGAAAAAAAGAAACAATAAAAAAAGATCTCATCTCCGGCAATTTCTTAAAACAAAAATTTTTTTTGTGCAGTTTAAAACTGCTTATTCTTCCTCCACCCATCAACCATTTTTTGGTGCTATAAATTTATATAGTCATTATTACCTCAATAAAAAAAATAATGGATACCTTTCGAGATACTATTCCCTCATTATAAAAAGCGAGGTGAAGGCATAACTTAGCAGTACACCTAATACTGTTTTTACACGGATTTTTTTTTACACGAATTTGAAATAACACGGTTTCAAAATAAAATTTCATTCTCTTTTTACGCGAAAAATTTTGAAATAACACGGATTTTTTACCAATTTCAAAAATATTTTTTGCTTAAATGTATTTTGGGAATTTTTCATACATTTATTTATGTATTAATTATAATTTGATAATACTGTATGTATTTTTTGGTAGCCCTTATATAATGTCACAGAATCCCCCCTACAGTATTACTTTTTTTACACGAATTTTTTTTTACACGTATTTTTCAGGAACATATCCCCCGTGTAAAAACAGTATTAGGTGTACTAGTGGCCATGTTGTTGTTGAACGTGGAGATGGAATCACTTGGTCGATAGTTAATTGATGTAGAGGGCGCTTCGTCCTACTTGCCAAACGTTATTGGCCTCGTTTTTACCACGCGGTTTTTCGAATGATGCAGGGTGGGGGAGCAGGAATGGTTAGACGGTAGCGTATTACACACATGCACGCGCTTGCAGGAGTTTACCGGCGAAATCCTCCACACTGCACAGTATGGCGCGCGCGAGAGCTAAATACGAGCGGAATTTTACGAGACCATTTTTCTCCCTCATTCCTCCTCCCGCTTTTATTCTTTATGCGTGAAACGAAATGTAGGTCAGTGTTGTAAGTGACGTCTATCGGCGGAGAGACGGTGGTAGGGTCCTCATCCGGGCTGAGAGAGACCTTTGTCTTGTACAGTACTTCCCTATTCGTCTCGTTGCTAAAATAACTCTCGATATTAAATCGTAGGTTGTGTATAGTCAGCCAACAGAGTCGTAAAAATGCTTTTCCGCTATAAAATACTCGCACTGCTAGGGTATTAATAGGGTTATAACGTGGAATGAGGAAAAAGCGTCGTTCTCGTGCTCGACGTATAACCAGGCGCTTTCTTAGCGCTTAACCAGGGAGAAGATGATGAAATAGAGAAGAAAAAAAAAAATAATTTTATGGAAGTGCAAATTTCAACTGGAAATAAGAGGGGGTAAAAAAAGAGAATAACGTCTTTTGATTTGGAATCGATTGATTTTTAAGTACGGGGTGTGTAAGGTTGAGGGAAGTGAATGGTGGTTCGGATAAGGCGTTTATTTGAGCGATTAAACTGGCAATGATGATTACGTAGAGATTATTTATAACGTTGTTTCGTGTTATAGTTAAAATAGCGTTTTAAACATGTTTTGACGTGAACAAGTTAAGGGGAGAGAATGTTTTTTGAAATTTACAGGTTAACGCGTAAATTATTAATCACTGGCCAGAAGAAAAAAATAGCGGGGAAAAAGAAACTAAAAAAATAAATATCGTTCATCAGAGATAAAAGTTCGTAAATAAATCTTTAATTTTTTTATACTTTTTATACAGTAGAACTCGGTTATAATGGATTAAAAATGTAACGCTGGCAAAAATCCGGCTCTTGTGGGACCGTGGCCAGCATTTAATAATTCGCTTTACCTCTCGCACGTGGCGCCGTAAGGTTAGCTTATAAAAGCCCTATAAGGGTCTCGAGATAATTTAATAATGTGATATACCTGGTAATATGTTAGAAATAATTGCTTACTGTCTGTTTTTGGTTATCCAAGTTACATACATTAAGCAACGACTGACGTCAATATATAAAGTGTTTACTAGTAATATACATGTACTAATATTTACCTATCCTTACCAAACTTTAAATAAAAATATCTTGTGGTCGTTTAGGGTATCGTATTATATTTTCAACCTAAAACCTTATACATTTTTGTTTTAGGCATTTTGACGTGTTTTGCCTTAACGTGCGGGAGGAGGTAACGTCAAAATATTAAATGCTGGCCACGATCCCACAAGAGCCAAAACTAAATACAGTACTGTACAGTATTTTTCCTTCGGGATTTTGAACATTAGAGATTTTAGTACTGTATTTTGAATTTTGACTGATCATATTTCAATTTTATTTTAATTGTTATTGCGTAAATCATAAATATTAATTTGTTAACTAAGTGATTTTGAAATTATTATTTTTAATAAAATTTAACGTAAATTTTTACAATTAACTATGACCATCTTACTTCAATTACTTTCAATAACTACTAGTATTTTAATAGTTAATAACAGTTTTTAAATAGTAATAATTTATAAATTTGACGGCGTTAGTCTCGACTTTTGATTTATTAAGCATAATAAACCAAAGGCAAATCTATTATTATTCAATTTTTTTTATAAATGTACAGTATTATAATTTATCGATATATTTCAGACACTGTTAAGTCGGATGAAAATAGTATGACGCAATCTGATTTATTCCGTGAATTGCTCTCTACAATTAAACTCGTTGTCGCCTTAAGACTTGGCCACTATCTGTAGCAATACAGTACATGTATTAGTTTCTACGTATTGACGAGTTTCTGCGTTAACAATTAGAGGCTCAAAGGGGTAAGCGGTTTGCGATGGCCATGCGAATACGATGACGGGTCACGTACTACCACACCAGCTTTTAAGAAGAAAAATAATAATAAAAAAAAGTATTTACGGTACCGCAATATCTTTTCGATTCAACCTTAAAATATAAATGAAGGACACTCTCTAGGTGGTCTTTCTCTCTAACTTAACGTTTACATTTCGGACATTTAATTGCTCTGACTAAACTCATCAAATTCGCTATTTCTCTCCGCTTTTTAAAATTAATTACCGTAGTATTTATTTTATTTAACTCCAATTATCTTTTTAGGCGGTGAATATAATTTTTTTTATTCTTTTTGATCATGTTTGATTTTTTTTTTCCTAAACGATTTTTGCTTACTGGTACTTTATCTTGTCCACGTTTGAAAAGGTGTACGTTTTACAATGATATTGTGTTTGGCTGGTAAGGTCGTTTGGACATTTGGTCACTTTTCAAAGGGCTTCTGGAGATGAGAATCAAGTTTTATCAAGGTTTTTTTTCTTTTTTTTTTTTTCTCGAGGTAAGCGCCGTACAAAAGAAATTTCTTATGCCCAGTGGCCGAAATGGGGTGACTTAAGAAAGTTCTTTCAACTTTTGTGTCCTTGTACCCAATTTAGGGAACTCACCGTACAGTATTTTAATGTTTCGTATTCTATAGGAACGCGAAGAAAAAGCCGTTTTGAGCCCAATTATAATAATGCATTTTTCGTCCGTTTGAAAAAAAATGGTTCAGAACTTTGAGGGTGATTATAACTCACATGTTCGAACTTAACGAGCAGTTGCTAGTTCCATAACTAAAACTTTGACATGTTGTATACACCCATCGAAGGTCCTACCTACAGGGTGCACAAACTTTTCTTATTTATTTATTTTTTTTTCGTTCTGCTTTGAAGAACAGAAAAGAAAGCAAAATCTTAATTGAAGTATACGCCATAAACTACTGATGACCTAACTTTTTAGATACCTTTGGAAAAAGACAATAAACCTTGGGCTTTTTTAACTTTGCTCATTTTATTACGGATAGATAGGCATCACGTAAGAAGTAAAAATTGCTAACTAAGTTAATGTTTGTTATGCAACAATTTTACGTTGTTAAATACGGTATATCAAAACAAACGTTATGATTTGGAGTCTTGGACCAAAATATTCGTTATTTTGTTTTATTTATAGCATTATTTTTACGTGTGTTTTTAAATTTACGAAGATTTTAAAAAACGAATAAAGAAATCAAATTTTAATGAAAATGAATTAATTTTTTAATATTTACATACAACAACATCTCCGATTTAATGATAAAAAACAATTTTTAGAATATGACCTCTCCAACTGAGTCGGCACATGTTAACTCGATTAGCAAAATTTTCAAATTAAAAAGCGAATAAACAAGTCAAATTTTAATGAAAATAATTAAATTTTTTAATATTTAGTTACAACATCGCTGATTTAACAATGAAAAATAACATCTGGCATGTGACCTCCTCCACTGAGTCGGCACATGTTAACGCGTGCAACGACATTTCTAATAACTCTCTCGCACGTGTCTGGTTGGATTTTGGTAATTACGCGTATGAAAATTTTGCTAATCGAGTTAACATGTGCCGACTCAGTTAGAGAGGTTATATTTTAAAAATTGTTTTTTTATCATTAAATCGGCGATGTTGTTATTTGTAAATATTAAAAAATTAATTCATTTTTATTAAAAACTCCGTAAATTTAAAAACTCACGTTAATATTAAAATTTAAATATACTCGTATTATTGATAACTAAAAAAATCGATAACAACCAAAAAAAAAAAAACTTTCTTATCATTTTAGTAGTTGTTTTTTTTAAAAAAATTAAATTTTTATTAGTTTTAAATCAAACTCAGTTCATGTCCTGGATTTTTGTTATAAGAGGGTTAAACCAATTAATTATAATTTACTCCATTCATTTTGCACATCTATAATGTTAATTTGATACGCGATCTCGGCAGTAAATTTAGTTATTGATTGTTTTTAATGAGTATAATTGTTATTTTAGTCTTTTAAAGTGTTTCTTTTACTACTTAAACAATGTTTATTTAAATCTTTAAAAAATCATATATTTTTTTATTAGGTAGTTAAACTCGAACTTATCTAAGCTTATCTGGGAGAAAGAGTAGTTAAACAGTTTTACTATTTAATGGGGACGAACTTTGAAGGTTATGTTAATTGCAGTTCGTTAAAAGATCGCGTTGCGTATTTTCTCTTTTGTTTTCTTCCAACCTATTACCCTAAAGGTGGGTTTAAATGAGCTAATTAGGTGAAAATAAGGAAAAGCAAATTCTCTTCCTCTGAAAAAGCTGTTTTTAAGTAGCAACGAGTGCATTAAGTACTTTTCTCTCTCTCATTTTTTTTTTTTGAACAGATGACGAGAAAGTTGCAGCGGCCGAAATGGGCTCTCTTTTCAATATAATTGTGTTGATTAATGTGCTCTCGTTCGTACTTTTCGTGCATTCCTAGATCGCATAATGCTTATAATTTTATGAGGGTGTTAGCTACTATTTCGTGTTTCTCCGGGATGTAAAAGACCCGCGTTGTTCGCTATTGTACATAGAGGGAGCTCCGCATGAATAAAGAAAACCGGGCTCAAGCTTTCCAAAATAATGAATATACATTCAGAGTAGGTCTTTTACGCGAGACAGAAGTTCGGGACAGGTTCCTCTACTCTACACGAGGCTAAAATCAACAACTGACAAACAGGTTCCTATTCAAATCGCAAGGTTGTTTTTCACCGGGGTGAGCCTAATGGTCTTATTTGGGAGAGAGAAATTGAAAAACATGGGACTTTTCTTAGATCACATATGAGCAAAATTGCGAACAAGTTCTCTTCACCTTCGCTCCTACTTTCCATTCTTATTATTATATATATATTTTTTTTTTGTTGAAAAACAAGCATCTTGTTTATTCATCTTCCACCCATTTTTTCTCCTCCGAAATTATTCTTCTTCCTTCTCTTAAGCGCAACAAATAAAAATTCCTTAGTCGCAGCTGGTCAGCGTGCTGTTCTTTCAAAAGAAAGGTACCATTTCTTTCAAACTTATTTTTATTTTCTTTATTATTCACCTTTTTTACGGTACTTGCGCGTTGCTCTTGCTTCTGTTAGTGGTGTTCAGAACGTGCGTGTTTAATGACACTGCTCGAGATGTACGTTGAGGGTTGGGTAAAGAAGAACACCGGATGAGATTGGACCCTTAGGATGTACACGGGGATCAGGGATGGTCGCTAGTCACTTTTGGAGAGAATTTTCGGTGAAGGAGAGAAAAAAAATATAGGTATAATAAAAATGGTGGTGGACAAGACGAATGGGCTATTAGTATGGTTGTAATACAGCGGGGGTAAGTATGGTAGAGGAGAAGGAAGGAAGGTGTGGGAGAGCAAAATAAATGTCCGAACAATTGCAATTGCTCATTCTTTTAAGCTTTCTTTGTTTCGGGTTTTACTTATTGTAAGTGATAATCTCGATTTTTTTTAAGACGTTTTGATGATTGAAAGATTTATTACGGTACCGAGTTGGTTTTTTTTTGTGTACTATAAATTTTAGATTTTGGGAGTTATTCGTTATAAGTATTCAACTTTAAGGATTGGCATTATTTTGAAATAATTTTAATTATAATTTAATTGCGTCTTTTTTAATCGGTCAACGAATGTTTTTTTTTAATTACAGATTGAATTGTTAAACACTAATTGTTAAACGTTTTTTTTTTTCTTCTTCTTCTAATGAAATTACGAAGTAAATTATAGTAATTACTGCGAATTAAAAGTTTGAAAGAAAATATTAATTGCACTTCCTTTAATTATTATTATTTTTTTTTTATTACCATATTTTTAAATTCTGTACCGGTAGGAAGTTTATTGTAGTAGAAATTAAAAATGTGTTGAGTTCTACAGCTTTGTTAAGTGCAGTAAATATTTTTTGTATCGCTTTTTATTTAAGTTTATCGAATAATTTTATTTATTATTATTTTTTTTTTTTTAATGTTTAGTTTTTCGGGTTAAAAAGTGCGAGAGTCATGTCCTAAATGATACATAAAGTTGTTTAACTCCGGAGTAGGAGTTGCGATCTTGTTGAAACTTGCATTTTGAATTTATTAGTGTTGCAAAATGTCGCTTAACAAGTGTTTTGGGTAATGGTCTGCGGAAAACTTTTTCGGGCTCTTTCAACTCGGACTCCTGTCTTAACTCTGCTAACACTCCCCAATCGCATTTTATTAGCAATTCAGTCACAATTTTTGCCAGGCGTGAGTGTGCATTGGCATGCAAAAGAAATGATCTTTACTCAAGCAAGTCAGGTCTTGCTTTGCGCGGTGTTTTTTTATTTTATTTTTTTTTGCTCAATATTTGCAGGCAGAAACAGTAATATGCTGATAACACTGTTTTCCCCAAGGTACTATGTTCCTCATAATAAAAATCCAACACAAGTTCCACACTTCGTTCATTTATTGTAATTTTTAGCCTCCCTGATCCTGGGTCACCGTTTATGCATTCACGTCCTATTAGAAAATGAGTAACCCCAACCGGAAACTGCACTTTGGTCAATGGACTAATCACCGTAAACTTTAAGCAAATTTACGCAGTGATTTTGTCATGTAGAGGATCAATTTTGATATGTGATCTTCCGGCCTTGTAATTTTAATTTTACAACTGTTACCGCAATAGAAACATTTTTTGAAGTTATTTGCAGCACTCATAAAAATGACGTACAATAAAAAACATACCGGTAAATATTTTAATTAACGCGAACTTTTTTCTGCAATAGGGTAGCAATACTTGCATTAATAAATAACATCTTTTAAAAATAAGATTGATTTTAGAATAATATTTATGGAAGATTTAGAGATGGTTTTAAAAGACAGTTTAAATTTAATTATTTATCCTTTAAGTATTTTTCCGCGAAAATCCATCGTTAATCCAAAAACCTCCGTATGTTAAATGTAATTAATTGCGCATTCCGCAAATTGTTTTTTTTATTATTATTATTTAAAAATGCCTAGTAGCATTTTAAAATTTATTATTCTTTTTGCTTTATTTATTTATTCTATTTTGCGTTGTTATACTTTTTCTCGGATGATCGTTTTATTTATTAGCTGCCGTATATAAAATTCAAAGAAATCAATGGAAATACCGGAAGTTTAAGGACATGAAAAAGTTTAATAGGAAGACTGTTGACCATTTGAGACCGAATTTCAAATGCTCGCGTAAAATTTATTTCCTCATAAAATGCTTCAGTAAAACTAGCGATGAAGTTTCCTACTTTCAAAATAAAACACGAAACCAAAAAAAAAAAAAAAAAAGAAACGGGAGTTTTTGGCACTGATAGTAAAAGCACCGCGCTAATACTGTAATACAAGTAGAAACTTATTACTGTATTTTGTTTGTTGTTTTCGCTTGCAAATTAGTAAAAATGTTGCTTAGAAATTTGATAAATTGAACCACATTACGAGTCGCGGTTGAACGTACTACTACCGTACAAACTACTTTTAAATAAAACCAACACGTAAATCGATTTATATTTGCCTTAATTTATAGTTTTTAAAAGTTGATATAAAAAGCATTTTAAACATCATTTTTTGCAATATAATTAATCTATTTTTATTTGGCTAGAAATTAAGTTCGAAAAACGTATAAGAAGTTCATTTAATTAATGTATTTTAAAATAAACATGTTGGTACACGTACAGTACTACTGTACTTACTGTACCGTAGATAGTTGTTTTAACAACATTAATTTTGCAAAAAGTGAACTTTTTATTATTATGATAACTATTTAGAAGTTTTAAAAAAGTTACTATCAAATTGGGTTAAGTTTTAAAATGACATTTTAATACAGTAGTTACATGGTGTTGATTCTACACTCAAGTAAACCATAAACTCGGAGCCTGTAGAGCCTGTTTTCAGTATTGAGTGGATAAAATGAATTTGGATGGCACTGACCGACCTTGAAAGTGTCACTTTTTTTTTGTGACATTAATGTTTACAATAGGCTGTTTGTGTATAATATGTTGGCGCAATGTTGTGGAATTATTTAACTTCGCAATTGGAAATTAATTACGTGATTATGACTGGATTGTTTTGTTTAGATTATTATATAGAGCAATTGTGTCTTAGATTGTATAATTGAGTCTGAATTGAGCCTATATAAGTGACTCATTAAAATGATTAAGTGTAATAAAATAAATATTATGTTCTCAACATCTCCGTTAATCATGGCAGCGGGCGCTAAAATTATTTTTTATTTTGTTTCGTTTTTGAGAGTCGTATTTCACAGACTTGATTTCTGTTACACGGGGTCCAGAAATTATTTTTATCTAAGGCCCCAAGAAATCTTAATCCGGCACTTCCTGCTGATATAAATGGTCATTGTTTGTCTTGTAAAATCTGTTCTTTATGATAATAATTATCGCTATATTGTTAGACACGTTGAAGAATTGTTATGATAGGCATATAAATATTTGTTTGGAAATAATATCTTATGTTTGTTCCCGTCAACAACACTAAATCTTTGGGTCTCAATTAATTTTTGAGAATGATAGCTTTTTTTTTTTTGCGGGCTGTATTTTGACCACTTGTGGCTCTCATCCGTCCTGTATTCTCTCTTTTACCCATATCTGTAAAGAACATAAAATTTTATAAGTTAACAATTTCGTGAAGAAAACATTTCTCAAATTTATTCCGACGCCGAGTTACTAGCGAATTTATGTTTGAAATAATTTATAGTCGCCGAGAACCTAGTTAATTGACTTTTACTGTTGTTGTTTTTTTTTTTCATCTCTTCTACTCCCGTTAAAATATACGAGATAAAAACAACATTTTGAATAATATGGTAACCGAGTAAATTAAAAACTGTTTTTATTGTTAGTTGCGCAGTATTTTACTTTTATCAACACACTGTCTACATTCAAAAATCTTCTCTGCTGTTTATTCATTTTTTTTATTTTTTTATTTTTAATATCTAAATAAATTACGGCGAGATTTAGTTGGTAAACGTACAGTATACGGACACTTGAACGTAATCACAGCCCATAAATTTTGCTACACCATACTCGAAATTTATAATCTATTTGCTTTATCATCGGCATCGCATAACGTCACGCTATAATACTCGCCGTGTGGTTTTTTTTTTTTTATTACTATTTTTTTTCGGATGAGCAAATGATAACCTTTGACTTAAAAAATGTGGTAGAAATGTTTGACCTCTTATGATCCGAGATTTATGCTTCATGTTGCTTCATTTTCGATCGTTTTCTCGATCATAATAAGCCTGATCCGTGCGGTACGTTCTGGAACTGCATGGTTACTGCGATGAAAATCGCCGCTTCATTTTATTATTTTTTTTTAAAAAAAATTATTTAATATATACAAATATTTTTTTTTATTTGTTTAAAGTTATGGTAGGATGAAAATTGAAAATTTATAACGCGGTGGGGAAAAAAAGTAAAATTTATAGAGGTTGTGACGTCAAATTCTAAGATTTTTGCTAGCCATGCGTAACTTAGTATAAAACTGTGCAAATATATCACCATTTAACGTTTCACGCTAATAAACGTGTGGCAGAAATCCTCTCTCTCTCTTTATTTTTCTAACCGTTGTCTTTTTTAACCTTGCGCGGTGTACATTATTAAAATTTTCAAGTTCAAACCCTCGAGGTTTATCTATATTTTAATTGCGTCTACTGAATATTATAAAAAAATAATAATTTTTTTTATAGAATAATTTAATTTAAACAATGTACATTAAACACGTTTGCATTTAAACTGGATATACCGGTACTGTAGTCTGTAGAGGTAATTATTAGGGGCGAATCTATACGATTTCTAATGAAAAGTCACTTTCAATCATTCGGGACTATAAACAGATATGAATATCAGACAACTAAAGATGGGAATTGATACTGGAATCATCGTATAAAAACTTAAATTGAAGGGTCTAGCAGCAAAAACCAGGTAACTCCACTTGATTACAGTTGTACGTGTGTCCTTAAAACTACGAAGCTTTTAAAAAGCGAATAAACAAGTCAAATTTTAATGAAAATGAAATAATTTT